>JAJMKZ010000394.1:0-29350 GCA_030564005.1 Ruyongia tratensis | reverse complement strand
GCTTTCTTGGACTAGTATTACCATTATGAGAAGAGCTGTATGTTTGGTGTATTGATGAGGGAGTTGTGCTCAACCCAAGCGTTTGGATTAATGGAGAGCTCTCATTGGGAAAACTCATAATCAATAGAGCTAGTGTATATATTTGACCTCTATCTCTATTTAAACTTTTAAAACTTTAGTAGTAATTGATTTATTTTACTATTAAAATTTCATAATTAACAAAAAATCCGACACCCGGACACCTCAGCAATTCCAACTCCAGTTAGTTTATACTAGTTTTTATTTTATTTTATTTTAAAATGATATATTAATCTAAAAACTTCCTTATATACATCTTCATTTGTTCAAAAAATTCTCTAATATTAGCAAATAATCTTGTAGAGCGAACTCTCCTAATACTGAAAAGATAAAAACCAACAACCATAGCAATACAGTTAAAAACAATAAATGCAATAATAATACCAAAATTTTTCCAAACACGATTATAATTAAAACCTTGAACTTGTAACAATTCATCTCCAACATCATAAGTGCAATATGGACAAATAGATGTAGAATCTGGTGTTGCTAAATAACCTCGGTGTTCATCAATATATGGTTTCATATATTCTCCACAAGTTTGACCTGTTGGTGTACCAAATAAAGCAAATTCACCAGTTGAACCATTATTTGAAGCTTGACTATTTTGTTCAATATTATTAATTAATATTTTAACATCATTAAATTTTTTTGATTTATTACAAATATCTGACCAATCTTCTTGAACAACAGCTGTTGTACCAGCACCAACAGCTGGATTTTCATTATCACCACATTTAATAGCACCTTTATTTTGGAAATAATTTGTAACTTCATCGAAGTCACGTGGAAGTAAATGACAGAACTTTTGCGGCAGAAATTTTCAATTTTTTTTTTTTTTTTTTTTTTTTTTTTTTCGTCCAAAACAAATTTTAAGAAGGAGAAATCACTTAAATCTTTTGATTTAAATAATCAGAATTATGTCTTTAAATACTTTAATTAAGATAGGTATTCCTATCACTGCATCTTCAATCGCACTACTATCATCAACAAACATTCACAACGAAACTAAGAGAGCTTTCTATGAAGAAAATGTCGATTTATCTGTTTCCACTATTCCACAAGTTGATACAACAACAACAACAACATCAACTATTAAAGATACCGTACAAGTTGATGAATCTTTTAAAATTAAATCAAGTATAATTGATGGTTTCAACATTAATACTTCAAAATTTTTAGAAGATCATTTAAAATTGTTAAGAATCCATGTATCAAATAAATTAAAATTATATGATGCTGAATATAATAATCTTTCTTCAGCTTCTATAAATGAATTTAATAATTTAAAATCTAATTTTATCTCTCTTTATGATTCAAAAGATGATTTCTTACTTGGATTAATAGGTACTTTAACAACAACTTTAACTGGTTCAATTATATCTAATAAAAAATCTTTACCAATTAGATTCTTTTCTCCAATTTTTTTTGGTTTATTTGGTTTTAAATTCTTTTTACCTGGTACTTTTAATAATTCAATTACTTCAATTAAAAATTGGGAAGCAAATTCTTATCCTGAATTATTAAATTATCAAAAAAATTTAAAAATTTCAATAATTAATTTTGAAAATCAATTTAAAGCTGGTCTTAATGAATTAAATCAATCTTTAATTTCAACTGTTCATAATTTAAGAATTTCTTTAATAGAACTTACAAAGAAATAAATATAACTCATAAAAAAAAAAAGAAGAAAAAAAAAAGAACAATATAGAATAAGAAGAATAACATATATAACTTTAAAAAAAAATATAAACAAAAATATTTAATGAATATAATCTATACTAGTAATAATTCTACTTAATTTTTTTTTTTAATAATATCAATTTCAATAATTGTTCTTTTGTGATGATGTTTTAAATTGATCATATGGATTTGTTTCATCTGTAACTGAATAATTTGTCATTTCAATACCTCTATATGAACTATCCATATTATTCTTATTCTTTGTATCTTTATCTGTCATACTATAAGATCCTGCCATTGTATTACCAACTGGTTTATAATAACTATTTGATCCATTATAAACTGGTTCAGAAAAAGTTGCATGATTATTATTAAAATTTGAAGTTGTTTTATAATATTGATTATTATTATAATTACCACCATATCCCTTCTCTGGATCAAATTGTTGCATTGGTCTTTGATAATTTTGTGATCTAGAACATTTATCAGCTTTATTTGCTCTTGAACAACAATTAAAACAACAACAACAAAGTGCTGAAGTTAAACCTTTAATACCACAACATAAACAACGAACAATTCCACTTATTACCCAAAATAATAATAATGATCCAATAACTATAAGTACAATAACAATAATCTTACATGTTTTATTATCCATACATGTATCCCAACTCTTAAATGATTCAGCAGTTGAAGTTATTGATCTTTTATTAAAAAGTTGAGCTGGACATATATCATTAATCATTTTCTAAATTTATAAAACTATTTTAAATCCTTTGAATTAATTAACCAAAAAAAAAAAAAAAAAAAAAAAAAAAAAAAAAAAAAAAAAAAAAAAAAAAAAAAAAAAAAAAAAAAAAAAAAAAAAAAAATGTTTCTCTTAAAAAAATTTTTTTTTTTTTTTTCAATTTTAGCAGGGCTTAAAATAAAAAATATTAAATAACGCGATAAATGATTTTTAAAATTATACAAATATAATTAATTACTTATTAAAATTAAAATTAAAATTAAAATTGAAATTTAAATTAAATGAAGTGTCGAGGAAAATGGTAATGTAATTTTCAAATAAGGACGATGAAGAGGTTACACTACTATTTTTAATCAACTAAAGAATATATATAGGCTGTCTTGTATAGACCTCAAATAAACTTACCAATCTTTATTGTCAAATACGCGTTCTTTTATATTACTAAAAATAAAAAAAAAAGACTTAAATAAAAAATTAAATAACTAAAAAAATACACAAGTTTAAATCATAAAATATATCTAATAACCAAAAATTAAAACTTTGAAAGAAATAAAATAGAATAAAACATAAATCATTAATATTATATACACAACACAAATCATTTAAACCTGCATGAAATCAAAAATTGATCCTAAATCAACATAACGACGACCACAATCACTTAAATACTTTTGAACAACACCTCTTAAAACTTCAAATAATTCACGATTTTGTTCACATAATGCTGCAAGTTGTCCACTAATCATTATTTCAGGTTTTAATTTATCATATTGTGAATATAATGGTCTTAATTCTTGTCTCTTATTTTTTTCAATATTAAATAATGAATCAAAATATAATAATTGATTATATAAATCTTTATCACTATATTTATATCTCATAACACCTTTACATCCATGTGATAAACATCTCTTACCATAAACAGATATTTGTCTTGTTATTAATCCACATGTTGAATCATCACAAATTACTAATCCTTGATAATATTTAGATATCATACATTTAATTCTTTGTTCTAATTGACTTGATATACTTAATGTTGATAATATATGATCACATTTCTTACATTGAATACCATTATATGTCATCAAATAATCAAATGATGAAACAATACCACCAAATTTAAATTCTGATCCACATTTACATTTAATTATTAAATGTTCTGATGTTTTAAATCTTTCAGAATCTGAAATTGTTGATTCTAATGGTTGTAATGAATCAATTGAAACTTTATTACCTCCATTATGATAACTCAAAATTCTTGATTTATGTTCTAATCCTAAGGATTTAGCTAATCTAACTAAATCAATACCTTCAATTTTTTCAACTAATCTTTCAACTGGTGCATAAATTTGTTTCTCTAAATAATATATTGGATCAGGTTTTAATGTAGAATCTTTAATTAACATCTCTGTTAATGATCTAGCTCTTTCTGCAACTGAACCTTCTTCACCTTCTGAAATAACAAATGTAATAACACTACCAGCTTTAATAATTTTTCCTTGTTCTTTTAATCTTAATGCAATTTGAACTGCTGGCATATTCTTACCACCTGGATATGATGATGGATCTTTTGATAATTTTGTATTAATCTTAAATTGATCAGCTCTTAATTCATTATTTTTAATCTTTAATGTCATTTCTTCTAAATAATCATAAATTTCATTTAATGCAATTTCTGGATCTAAATCTGATAAAATTTTTTCTAAAACATAAATAGATATTTGTCTTGATAATGGACAATATTCACGACGTTTCATATCAAGACCTTTAACTTCTAATGTTGTAGTCTCATTACCCATCTTATCAAAACTAACATTCATTGCTGCATATTTCTTTTTAGCATGTAACAATAATCTTTTAAAAACATTATCAGTATCAATTTCTAATAATTTATATCTTTCATTAACTTTAGATTTAAATTCTTCAGCAATTTTAATAGCATCTTTAAAATTATCACAACCACTATCAATCATAACAGAATCTGTATCACCATAAACAACTCTTAATCCCATACCTTCAGCTAGTTGTCTAGTATCCATTAAAATTTCTCTACCTTTATTTGTAACTAACATAGCTAAAGGTTTAGCATAAAATCTTGAATGAATATAACCTAAACAACCATACATAGAATTAGCAGTTAATTTTAAAGCTTGTTGTTTAATATCATATTGTGCCTTTTCAACAGGTGTAGCAGTTGGATCTTTCATCAATTTTTTAACTTCACGACGACGACTAACTAATGTATTTAATAATCTTGGTAAAACACCTTGTGTACTTGATGTTGCAGGAACTTCTGGTAATTCATCAATATTTGCTAAATTTCTTTCAACAGTTGTAAAACAAATATTATATTCTTGAATAATAGAAGGATATAAAGAATTGAAATCCATAACTAAAACATAATTCTTATGTAAACCCTTTTCAGGTTCAAAGACTAAACCACCTTGATATTTAGATTTTTTATTATTTGTTGAAACTTGTTGATTTTCTTCTTCATTATCACCATCATGATGTTGAAATTGTTGTTGATATGCTTGTCTTTGTTGACGTGTTTCTTTATCAGGAACAAGATATCCATTCTTTGTAAATTCATGCAATAAAATATATTCATTACGACCAGCTCTTGTACCTCCTAAAGTATGAGACCAAGCATTACCAGCTAAATTAGTTAATTGTTTTGATAATGATAATATTTGCATTCTAAATGCAACTTCAGCTGTTATTAATGAATTTGAGCAAATTTGTTTTAAAACCATATAAAATGAATCAGCATTTTCAGAATATTGTGATAAAGAAAGATTAATTTCAATTGGTGAATATTTCTTTTTACAAACAACCTCATACATTTCTTGTAATTCCCAAGATTGACATTTTGTAGTTAAAGATTGACCCATTTCATTTGAAATATCACATAATAATCTACCTGCAAAAATTTCTCTAATAGCAAAACTTGAATTATTGTTATTCTTACCAAATCTATCTGGCCATTGTTTTCTATTACGGCGACCTAAAGTACTAAAAGTTGGAACCTTAAGGTCATACATACGATGAACCAAGATATCTAATGTAATACTTTCTAATTTATGACCAATAAATACATCTGGATCTGCCAATTTAATTAAAGCAGCCAAACAATTCAATAAAGTCTTTTCATTATTGAAAACTCTTAATTGTAAATGATCTTTATCAGCAATTGGTTTCAAACCAGGTGGTAATGAAAGACCAATAGGTCTAGTTAATGTAATTAAATCATCTGGTCTTAAATCATCAGAAATTGGTGCATCTTGAGGTAAATTTCTATAAGTAGCTAATGAAACAGCAATAACTTCTTGTTTGTTTTCTTTTTGATTCATCATTGTTTGAACAGAGATTGAACAACATGTCAAAGGTGGTGGAGTAATTTGAAATTCTTTTGTGTTTCTATCTAATGGTTTAATATGATTTGGATTTTCAATTGAAACTTCAAATTTACAATGTGATGTACCTTTAACTTCTGTAAAATTACCATTTGAAATCTCTAACCAACATGGACCCATAATATTTCTTTGAAGAACAAATGTTTCAAAAATATTAGCATTTGTACCAAAAACACGAGAAAAAGTTTCACCTTCTAAATCACTTGGTAAAGTAATTCTACCATTCTTTGGAGGTTTAAATGGTAAAAGCATCTTTAAATATTCTTTCTCTTTTGGAACACCAGGAATTTCAAATGCATATTTTTTAACTTCAGGTTTACATTTTAATGTTTCTAAACCAAATTTATCCATAATTAAAGGTGCAATTTCTTCATGAATATCCATTGCTTCAACTTTTTGATCAGTATCTTTACCATCAACCTTTCTAAATTCTCTTGGTAAGAAATATAATTCTCTATTAAAACCTTTAACATGAATCATTGCTGAAATTAATTGTTTATCTTTAGTTAAAAGTTTACCAAATAAAATTAATGTATTATCAACTTCAGTATAATCTAACCAAAACATTTTGAATTTATTGTCATCTGTAGAATCATCGTTGGTATCAATAATCAAATCTTTATCGACCTTATCAGTGTTTAATAAAGTCGTTGGTGTGCTGTTGTATGATGATGGTGATTGTGAAATATTTTTTTCTTCCTTTTCAACTTTCCTTGAAGCTGTTAGATTAATAGAACGATTAACATTAATTGTTGAGATTCTTGGTCTCTTAACAACAACAATTTCATCCTCTGATTCATCTTCTTCGTCACCAACATTTGTTTCTTCAACCTTTACATCAATTTTAACATCATCTTGAGGAATAGATGTTTCAGATTGTGCTGATTTGTGATTTAATTTTGAAATTGGTGATGAGTCTAATTCATTTTGGAAACTATCATTGACTTCAAATGAAAAATCATCGTCTAAGTCTAATGATGTACTGATGCTATTTCTCTTAACAACTGTTTGTGATTTATTAGAACTAGAAGCAGAGAAGAAATCACGAGCTGATCCCATATTATTAAATTTATTAGTTGAGTTGAATAAAATCTTTTTAGCTGGTGCTTTAAAAACGTTATTAGTCTTTTTAGGTTTTGAAATTGTACCAATAAAATCATCTAAAATATCATCAACATTCGCTTCAATTTTCTTCTTTGGTGCTGGAACTGCTGTTGGTTTAAAGAAACTATTAATTGCTGCTGGCTTCTTAACTTTCTTTTGTTTTTTCTTTGGATGTTTAGAGTTAATTTCTTCTTCTTCACTTGAATAATATTCTCTGCTTCTATTAGCCCATTCATCACCACCTGTATCAACATAATCAGCAGTACCAGCTGTGCCATCATCTATAATGAAATCATTTTGAAGTAAATCTTCACGTCTTTTAGCTCTATAACTTTCTTCATCAACTATATCATAAATATCTTCTGGTTCTTCATCTTTAAAGATATCTCTACTTGAACCAGCTGCTCTCGCAGCCCTCAACAGCTTTAACTTATCAGCTTTAGCCATTGGTGATACAATGTATATTTGTCAATACTTTGAATTGAAGAAGTAAGAAGAGGGAAAACACCAATAAGTCTAAATTATCTAACTTGAAACTTCACCAACTGTAGTTAACAGAACGCGTCAAATTTTTATTGTGTACAGGAGCTTAAATAAAAAAAAAAAAAAAAAAAAAATAATTCGCGTCAGTTCCGACCTGAAAGTCACGTGAATTTAAAATATAAAAATTAAAATTTCGAATTACGACCTTCAGGTAAAATTCACAATTCACAATATAATCTCCATATAAATGAGAATTACAACAAATATAACAATAAACAATTAGCACAAGAAGAATAAAAAGGAGTAGAATTCTGTCGGAATAACAATAGGTTTTAAGCTACATCAAAAATTATTATTCAATTATGGACTCTGATGACGATGCTTGGTCCTTCTCTGACCCTCCATCTCTTAATGAAGAACAATTATCAAATGACAACATTGAGACTACCTTAACAAAACCTCAAACTGCAAAACTACTAGATCAAAGTGAATGTTTGGAAGATTATACAAAAACTTTGGGTTCTCCAATTTCATTATTAAGAGAAAAGTCTACCAATTCAAAAAAGAGCGATGATTCTGAAGTTGCCTCTTCAAGTTCTATTAATTCAAATGGAATTAGCATACCAATTCCCGTTAAAAACTCTAAAAGAAGAGGTTCAATGAACCTTTCATCAGAACCTAGTTCCATTAAATCTGCACCAGCAGATCCACATACAACTATCCACGATGTTGAAACTACCCAAACAATATCAAAGATTCCAAACCATTCTTCAGCAAATGAAACAGATTTAAATCTTGAATTTCAAAAACATGCCCCATTAAGGAACAATACATCAGTTCAAGAACAAAGACCTGGCTTCTTTAATAACATGCTTTCTGCTGCTACCTCATCATTAAAATTCAACAGTAATAATAATAAAGAAGAGGAGAAGGAGAAAATATTAATTGGAAAGGAGAAGAAAAATGACGACTATAGAAGAGATAGTGAAAATTTAAATGATCAATCAATTTCAAATACAGACCTATCCATGTCCCCAAATACCATGATGAGTTATAGAAGACAAAAATCCGTATCATCAGCTTCAAAAGTGAGTTTAAGTCCTTCAATAGACAGTAACACAAAATCACCTTTAATACAGGGAGAGAAACCATATTCCAAACCCAATGGAATTGATCCAAATCATTACAATGAAAAACTTTATGTTGATGAAAAATTTAAAAACACAGATTATAGATATGCAAGTTCTACTAGAAATGATGACTTTCATGCATTATTTAAATCAATTCCTAAAGATGAGAGGTTATTAGATGACTTTAGTTGTGCTTTAAGTAGAGAAATTTTAATTCAGGGAAGAATATATGTTACAGAGAAAAATATTTGTTTTAATTCCAATCTTTTAGGGTGGATTACAAATTTAGTCATATCTTTTAATGAAATTGAAAATTTTGAAAAGACAACTACAGCTGGTTTATTTTCCAATGGTATTGCAGTTACAAAATCCAATAATACAAAACATTATTTTGCTACATTTATTTCCAGAGATCAAACTTATCAATTTTTGATGGACATAAGGAAGGTATCAAGAGGACCAAATGCTATTTCACGTACTGCAACTAATAACACCAGTTTCATCAAAAGTAATTCATTATTTGGACTTAATATAAATTCAGTACCTGATCACTCGTTTGGAAATCTAAGTTTTGGATCTAGTATAATATCAAAAGATATTGAACTTGAAGATGAAAAGAAAAGTGAAATAAATGATGTTCTTTTGTCAATTGATGGCGATTCTCCAACAAGTAAGAAAAATTATTCTAATAGTGAATTAGTATCTTCTGATGAAGAAGAAGAAGAAGATGATGATGATGACGAAGTGAATGATCAATCTGAAGATAACCAAAAAAGCTCAACACAAAAAGTTTTTGTGTTAAATGATGATTCTATTTATAAATATGATGGTTCTGATGGGCATTCAATAACAAAATGTCCTTATAATTATGAAGCTAATAATGAAACTGTTTTAGCAGATCAACTTTTTAACTGTCCACCTGGTGTTTTGTTTGAAATGATTTTTGGTTCAAATAATAAGCTTCAAGAGGAAATTCTAAATTTTCAGGGTGCATTAGAATTAAGTGGCTTCTCTGACTATAGTGTAAACTCAGATGGGAATAAAGAGAGAACTTTTGATTATATTAAACCATTGAATTTTCCTGTTGGTCCTAAATCAACAAAATGTATTGTCAAGGAAACTATTGAACAATTAGATTATAATTCTAGTATAAATGTTGTTGTTACTACTTCAACACCAGATGTTCCAAGTGGAAGTTCATTTACTGTTAAGACAAGATACATTATGACATGGGGGACAGCGAATACAACACGTTTAATTATGACATTTTGGGTTCACTGGACTGGATCCAGTTGGGTTAAAGGTATGATTGAGAAAAGTTCATTGAGTGGCCTGCAAGAGGCAGTTAAAGATATGCTTCCAATCTTTGAGAAGTTTGTGAATGAGAATACACATGAATCTATAGAAGAGATATCATCTAATATAACAAGTGAATCAAATCAAACACCTGAAATTTCAACTTCTCAAAAGATCAGTGAAAACTCAAAACCCATTGTATTATCTTCATTACCAAAATCATCAAATTCAATCACCAATATTTCATCCAGAATCTCATTATTCCAAATTATTATTTTGCTCTTGTTAACAATGATTGGGTACCTTCAGTGGCAAATATTACAACGAATCGATGGCGTATCACATCAACAGTTTACAATCTTTGATAAATCAACAGTTTCTAATACAGAAGCAGAAGCTGTGCTATTTAAAGGTCAAGAAATGCTAGTATGGGATTGGATTGAGCAAAGAATGGATAAGGAGATATTATCTGACCAAGAAAAGATATCATTGATACAGAACAATGTTGATGATTTAATCAATAGATGGACCAAAGGTGAGCTTAATACACCAGAGAGTCGTGCAATGGTTTTAAAATTTGAAAATGTGCTCAACTCTTATTCTGGAAGAAGATTGGACAATCTTAAAGAAAAGGACCTGAAAACAAAAACAGAAGCATTGATATATGCAATTGAAGAACTTCTCAAATAGTATAATCATAAAGACGATTTATTTCGACGTTTACAATCTATAATAATTAAAGGGTTACATATTGTATAGTATGTTCTTAGTCATAAATTCATGTAGTAAATATTATATACTAAGTTAATCAATATTACATTACTAACGTCTTGCTTTGCTTCCATTTAGATATGTAGCAGCTAGTTTTTCAGTAGCAACAGAATTGGCAAGCTTTTCTCTTTGTTTCATTTGGTGACTAACAAAATCACGTTCGTCCATTGTCAATAATATTCTAAGAACCACATTTTCAACAATAGATGGCTGTATTGACTTCTCTTCTTTGTATGCATTTTGAACTTCACTTCTAACTTTTTTGGAACCATGGAATGCAACTGTGTTACGTCTAGCCAATGTATTAGATCTCTTTCTTGCTGATACATCAGACTCTTCATAAAGAAAATTTCTTTGTTTGATTTCTCTAACAACATCTTCATTAATTGCATTGAGTTCAGCCTTTAGAGCTAAAGTATCGAAGCTATAAAACTTGGATATGAATAGTAAAGACTGGTAATATGGATCTTTCAATTGCTCTATAGATGGTCCATGTCCATCATTATGAAAAAACTCACAACAGATTGTTAGCCATTCAAAGACAGTGCCAACTTCCAATGCAGTTAACTTTTTACCATATCCCGGTATAGACGATGAGCTTGTAACATTAGCAACTACATTTGTCAATGAACTTGGCCAACCATCCCCTTTTGCTGAGATTTTCGATATTTTAGCAGTAGCTAAAGCTGGGAGTATTAGGTCATCACTTGTATTTAGAACAACTTTCCAGGCTTGAAGCATGACCTTTAACAAAAGCTCATGTTTAAGAGATTTAGCTAACACCGATAAATTAGCATTTAAATAATCAAATAATGGGCCAATAGCATCATCTGCTTCATCTTTAGAAGCTTGTCTTGCACCATTTGACCCACATACTATTTTCAGAGTCTGTCTAGAGATTGAGTATCTTATGAATGTAGAAAACTTCTCAACGATCAAAGAATATGCTTTTTCCATATCTCTATTCAATGATCTATGTGCTCTTCCAAAACTGAAGATAGCATCACTTTGCTCTGTTTCCATTGAGACTTCAAAAACTAAAGAACCTTGGATATCTAAATCACGTGAAATCTCTAATGGGAATCCATCATTTCTAAATTTCTTTGGATCTATTTGTAGTAAGGTACGACCACATAATCCTGAATGTGCATCCCATACAGTAGCAGATATAACAAGTGACTTTCCCTGTGGTGCCTCAACTTCAACTTCTTCATTATATTGTGGATTTAATGATTTTGGAATAATTTTTGATTTTGCTATTTCAACCTTTTGACTACCATCAATTAAAGTGACAAATGTACTAGATAATCCATCACTACCACAAGGTTTTAAATTTTCACCCCTAACAAGACGAATTGTGAAGACACTTTTAGCATCTGGTCTTTGCTTTTGAGATCTTGCCATAGATGAAATACTTTCTGGATCATATTTGGATTCTAATTCTGTTAGTTTATTTAAAACTTCGCTCAAATTATTCATAGCAACGCAAGTTTCCACCTTAAAAGAGTATGGTTCAGGAGCATTTAATTTAGCAGAGGTAACAGCTGTTTTAAACTCACCAAACCATGTCTTTTTCTGTTTGTCTGCTCCAGTATCAGAAGTAGAAGATTCTTTATCAGGAGTTTCAGTAAGATCATTGATAATTTTTGTGAGAACATGAGCACCATAGTAAATTAGAGAATCAGACACTGTTTTAAGAAGTTTCGTCATCAAATCAGCCTCTTGATTTGGATTTGCCCATTCTAACTTCTTTACCATAGCAAAAATTTCATTGATCAACTTAAATATGTCTAACACCGAAGAACTATAGTTTTGTCCTTGTTCCACATTTAGTGGCATAAAATTATCTTGTTCAAAGGCTTCTTTAACAACAGGATACACCTTTTTACAATTGTAGTTGCATAATTGATCTGCATATTTGAAAAAAAACTTTTCCATATTAAATTTGAATACTGCATTTTTAGGAGCTAATTGTTTGAATAAGTCTCTTAGTAAAGCAATCGATTTGTATGTTTCTAATGCATCTTGAAAATGAATTGGGTTTTGAGATTTATGTGCATAATGCTCTATATGGGCTAACATATTTGGTGCATCATCAACAAACAATGTTATCATACTAAGACCTGCTTCTTTTGGAACAAATATGGATCCTAATAGTGGATTTGGAAATCTTTTATTTAGAATTTCAATGCTAGTATAAATTTTTTCAGAAAAATCTTTAACATGATATATATCTAAAGTTGTATCATTAGGAATGTTTTTTAAGAGGCTAATATATTTTTGTTCAGTAGCAGCTAATATAGCATTTCTTAGTCTTTTCATATACTTTTTTGGCATTTCTGAACTTTCCACGACAGAGAATAAAGGGTCTTGTTCCACAAAACCTAAAACTTGAAATATTGGCTTAAATTTTGGTGGTGATTCATTATAAATGCAAGAAATTCCTTCTCTTATAGATTTCATAGCTTGTGAATAAGTAGCTGACAAACTTGATATCCAAAGTTGTTGATTTGGAATTGACCACGTTGCCGGATCTGGTGCATCATCTAGTAAATTATCAAGTATTGTAAAGAAATATTCAGTATCATCTACCACCAAATCATTATCTGGAACCTTTAAAACGGATGATTCAGCAGAAAAATATAATATGCATGCATGTGAAGTTGAATCAATTCTCCAATATTTACTGCAACTCTTCAAAAGATTAGTCAATGAGTTTGAAATATTAAATTCAATTGTTTTTTGTTGTGATTTTTCCCAGTTAAGAATCCTCTTTGTAAGTTCAATCATGGATGTTCTTGAATCAAATGGTAAAAACCTATAATTGAGAGTACTTTCTAACAGGGAATTTTTTGCTTTGCTGTTTTTGCTGTTTAGTTGTCCTATTAAATTTTTTGTATCGTTGATTTCAGGCTGCTTCCATCTTGAGTAATCATTTATATTTTTAAAGTCTGTTGGGAAAAAAGTTCCATTATCTGTTTCTAATAATGATACAAATAGTTCTAAGTCTTGTATTAATATTTCCTCTGTAGCAAGATTTTTAAAAGAAAATATATCTTGTTGTAGTTGAGCTGGTGAAATGTTGAATATGGTTCCAATAAGTTCTGCATTTGAAATTTCTGAGACTCTGTAGGTTGGTCTATTAGTCAAAACGTATTCTTCATTAGGATAAGCGACACTAATGGCAGAATTGGAACGTTGTTTCATATGTGTTGACTTCATTGTTTGATGATAATTTTGTAATTTTTCAATTGATAATTCGCCATTTTTTTGAGTTCTTATTATTTTAATTACAATGTTGATGAATATACTAGTTTGATTATAGATTTCAGCTTTAATATCAGATTGGCCTGTAGCAATTTGAATATCTTTAGTTATGCTACCAATGAATTTTACAACTAATTCTTCAGGTTTTTCTATATTACCAAATCTAGGGTCTAATAATTCATTATAAAATTTCATTAAACAACGTTTAGTGATTGGATTGGTAATTGAACGATCTCTTCCCATGGTCACTTCTTCTAATTTCTTCTTTAATAGTGGTATTGTTTTCTTTGGTAGTAGTTCTGGATCAACAGTTTTTGAAGAAAACCAATGATGTTTGTTTGTTGATGTATCTCTCTTAATAGAAGAAGAAATTATTGACATTCTATTTGAAGTTTTGGTACTTTGTGATCCCATAGATGCAGACTGAGGAATTTGTGGTTTTGGAGCTACTTTAGTAGCTTTGAATCTAGCTTCATTTTTATATTCCAATAATATGATTTTTAAAACAGCTTCATATGTATTTCTAATCTGATCATCTGTCAAAAAAGGTACATTAACTTTGAATAGTTGATTGTTTGAGGCACGAGAGCTTGAGGAGGTAGTACTGACACTCCTGAGGTTCTCAAGATCGTTTTTCATCAACTGTTATTCTGTCAATCACGTTGACTAGGTGAATAGAATGATGTTTACTTTTAACTTTTTAATTATTTATAGTTTGTTCCTTAAATTAAATTAGTATAAAGAGTGCAGATTTAAAAACAAATAAATCTTATTACGAAGATCACGTGATTTGTTAACGAGACAAAAATCATGGGATTAGAATTTAAATTAATGTACAAAATAAGTGTAATTGTTATATGCTTATTCCTTTTATTATAATAATATACTATTATACAGTGTTCTTAGTAAACTTATCAGATTAATTTCCACCTTTCAAGTTTTTCTTTTGTTGTAATAAGTTTTTTTTAACCAACTTTTTTCTTTCAGCTCTAGCTAAAGTTCTTGGGTCAATTAATTCATCTTCTGTACCTTTAACTTTATCATCAACTTCTACTAACCATTGATCATCAAGGTCTTTATTCTTACCTTTAAAACCCCATTTAGGAACCCATTCACCAATGGTTTCGTCATATACCATCTTACCAGATTTCTCTTTGGCTTGAATACCTTTTTTAGCAGCAAATAATTCCCATTTGGTTGGTTCTTTTGGTTTTGGTAATGGTTTTTCTCTTGGTAATGGTGTTGTAGGTTCTGGAAGTTGGATTAATGATATACTTTGTCCATTTGATGTGGTACTTTCAGAAGTAGATTTTATTGGTAGTGATAATATTTGATTGATTAAAAGCTGTGTGTTATCTCTGGCTAAAGCTTTTAAATATTCTTCACGATCTGGATTATTTGTTGATATTTGATCTTTCTCTATTGGATTTGAATCAAAGACTGAAAGATTACCTAAATCATATGTGACAGGAATAGGTTTTTCTACTGTGACAGGTTTACTATTTTAATAAAGCAAAAGATGTTAATAAGACTGATTAATTAGTTTGAATACAGATGAAATTCACTAATACATACTATTCAGGTTGTTCAGACATTACAGTATATAATATAACAGTTAGAATAAATCTAATAATCAATAAGAAATAAAGTTATAGTAGTAGCTCATCTCTTTGAAATTTTTTTTTTATCTTTTATTCGGTACAGCCACTACTTATAACCCGGATACACAAATATGACAAAAAGATTGTATACTCTGTTTAAATATATGATCTTTCAAAATGTTTGTAAATCTGATTTTCAAGTATATCATAATGTGTATTACCTAAAATCCAAATTTATTAAACTTTACCTTCAAATTACCAGTTTAACTGGTTTTTTTTAACATATAATTCATCCATTATTTTAGCAACGCGTCCAAATCGACCAGTCTGCTTATATAATATTTTCAATTAACACCAAAAAAAAAATCTATATAGAAAAAAAAAAAAGAATTAGAGAATGGCGATTCGAATCCAAAAATTTAATATTAAGAATAAAGTTCAGTAATTAATCATGTCTAAAGCTGCTACTCTTCCTTCCAATGCTACCTTCAATAACAAGGAAAAACCTCAAGAAGTTAGAAAATCCAATATTCTAGCTGCAAGAGCTGTTGCAGATGCTATTAGAACTTCATTAGGTCCAAAAGGTATGGATAAGATGATCAAGACAGGTAAAGGTGAAATCATTATTTCTAATGATGGTCATACCATTTTAAAACATATGGCTGTTCTACATCCTGCTGCTAAAATGTTAGTTGATGTATCAGCTGCTCAAGATGTTGAAGCTGGTGATGGTACAACTTCTGTCGTTATATTAACTGGTGCTTTATTAGCAGCTTCTGAAAAATTATTAAACAAAGGTATTCACCCAACACTAATAGCAGAATCATTTCAAAGAGCTGCTAAAAGATCAGTTGAAATTCTATTAGATATGTCTACTAAGATATCTTTAGAAGATCGTGATTCTTTAATTCGTGCTGCTTCAACTTCATTAAGTAGTAAAATTGTTGGTCAATATAATCATTTATTAGCCCCATTAGCTGTTGATTCAGTTTTAAGAATAGTTTCTGAAGATTCCAAGAACGTTGACTTAAATGATATTAGATTAATAAAGAAAGTTGGTGGTACAATTGACGATACAGAACTTGTAAATGGTGTTGTTTTAACTCAAACTGTTGTTAAAAGTGCAGGTGGTCCAACAAGAATGGAGAAGGCTAAAATTGGTTTAATTCAATTTCAACTATCGCCACCAAAACCTGATATGGAAAATAATATTGTTGTTAATGATTATAGACAAATGGATAAAATTTTGAAAGAAGAAAGAGCATACTTATTAAACATTTGTAAAAAGATCAAAAAGGCAAAATGTAATGTTTTATTAATTCAAAAGTCAATTTTAAGAGATGCAGTTAATGATTTATCATTACACTTTTTATCAAAATTAGGTATCATGGTTATTAAAGATATTGAACGTGAAGAAATTGAATTCTTAAGTAAGAGTCTTGGTTGTAAACCAATTTCTGATGTTGATTTATTTACTGAAGATAGATTAGGTAATGCTGATTTAGTTGAGGAAACTGAATCATCAGGTTCAAAAATTGTTGAAATCACAGGTGTTAAAAATGTTACTAAACCAACTGTCTCAGTTGTTTGTCGTGGTGCTAATAATTTAATTTTAGATGAAACTGAACGTTCATTACATGATGCTTTATGTGTTATTCGTTGTTTAGTTAAAGAAAGAGCATTAATTGCAGGTGGTGGTGCTCCAGAAATTGAAGTTTCAAGAGCATTAATGAAAGAAGCTAGAACTTTAAGTGGTACTGAATCATATATTTGGAATGAATTTGCTGCTGCATTAGAAGTTATTCCAACCACATTAGCAGAAAATGCTGGTTTAAACAGTATCAATGTTGTTACTGAACTTCGTAATAAACATGAAAATGGTGAACGTAATGCCGGTATTTCTGCTCGTCGTTCAGGTGCTACAAATACTTATGATGAACATGTTTTACAACCTGTATTAGTAAGTACTAGTGCCATTACTTTGGCTGCTGAAACTGTTAAATCTATTTTGCGTATTGATGATATTACATTTAGTAGATAAAAAGTTTTGTCATTAATTTACCATTAATAAAGGTATAGTCATTATCTGTTTATATATATTTTTGTTATTAGTAGGTTGTAAAAAACCAAATTCTATAATCTGTTTATTTACTCACCATTAAATAAAAAAATTTTTTTTTTTCTTTTATTGTTTTTAATTATTGATCATTATTGTTTAGTTGTTGGTTTAGTTAATATTTTAACTGCATTTTTGGAAAAAACATAAGAAAGACCACTCAAAATAGTTGTAGTTGCTACAAGATATCCAAAACCTGTAAAGCAATTTTCCATAATTTCAATTGATGAAGGGTCTAATATTGTTAAAAGTACTGGTTTCAATACAGCACATGCAATATAAACCATTTGAAATCCAGTATTATATTTTGATATTGTTGTTGGATGAACTTCAGCAGATGGAATACTAAAATCAAAATATCTAACTAAAGTTTTTGGAGCAGGTAATGAAATATATCTATAATAAAATGCAGAAATACCCAATAATATATCTCTTCCTAAGATTATAACAGCAAGTTCTAAAGGTATTTGACCAGCTTGAGCTAAACAAGCAGTTGATATAACCATTAAAAATTTATCAGCCATTGGATCAATAATTGAACCAACAACCGAATGCATTTTATAGGTTCTTGCGATATAACCATCGAAGAAATCTGTGATACATGAATATATGAAGAGACCAAGAGCATAAAAGATTTCTTGTTTAACTATTAAATAACCTATTATAGGAGCTGATACTAATCTTGTGAAGGTTAAGATGTTGGGTACAGTGTAAATATTTTCATGTTCAGGAATTAATTTTTTGATTGGTTGGGTGATGAGTTTATCTTTCAATTCTTTTGTTTTTATAACCACTTTTTGTTTATTAATTTTAGATTTGATTCCTTGTTCATTAATATTCTTGATTATTGAAGATTTTGAGAATGATCTTTGTGATGTTAATGATAATAATACAGATTTTGAGCTAATAAATAAAGGGCCACCATTGGTAGTTGAAAACTTTGTCAATGATAGAGCATACCTAGATATCACTGGATTTGATATTGATCTTATGATGAACATGGTGTTGAATATTGAATACTATAAATAAATATATATAATTGGTTGATCAAGAAGACAATGTAGTTAGTCTGATAGTCTCGATGTGTTTGAAGATGCAGTCAGTGATTGTTGAAATTTTTTTTTTTTCACTGAACCGGTACCAAATAGATGAATGAGTAATTTAACTAAGCAGTGATGTTGGTGTGATGTTGATAGTTTATGAGAGTGATATAGAGCACTACGTGTTATATTACTAAGAACTATGAACCCACTGAAAAGATTGTTTTGTTTTTTTCAAATGAACTTCAAAGCTGTTGAATTGAAAGTAAGTAGTATGGACTTTTTATTTTGTGGAGAGAATATTAACAAACAGAATTATTTGAAACCGACCACATTTTGTGGTTAACAGTAACTGGATTTGAAAGTTTTAATACAACAAATTATATGCATTCCAAAAGTATGATTTGAAACCATATTAATCTTTAACCACAAGAATACTAAACCATCTTGAATGTCACGTGAGTGTGTTACCCAGTCGAAAATACGCGTCTATTTTATGACATTTTTATTTTTTTTTTTTTTTTTATTTTTGTATAGAAACGAAAAGTAAACAAAGAACTAAAATACAAAACACAACTACTGTTAAGAGATAGTTTAGAAAGATAGATATAAGAAGACAATGCCGTAAGTGCATACTCGCGTAAATATATTGTTTGAAATTTTTTACTAACAATGTCATCAATTCATATAGAGGTGAAATAATAACCCTTCAAATGGGTAAGTAGTGTGATGTGATAGCTATTAAATATAATAAAATCAGTTTACTAACATAATCATTTTCTCCATGTATAGGTCAATGTGGTAATCAAATAGGTCATGAATTTTGGAACCAACTTTGTAAAGAACACGGTATTGAAGCAGATGGACAAAGTAATGTAACTGAAGAAAGAGAAGATGAAACAAATATATTCTTTAAGAGTAATGATGATAGAAGATATACTCCAAGAGCTATACTTGTCGATTTAGAACCTGGTGTCATTTCAGATATTAGATCTAAAACAAATCATTTATTTAACGATAGAAATATTTATGTATCAAATACTGGACTGGGTGCTGGTAATATTTGGTCAAAAGGTTATGATTATGGTGATAATAATAAAGAAATGTTTTTAGAAATGATTGATAGAGAATTAGATTCATGCGATAATCTGGAAGCTTTCCAATTATTTCATTCTGTTGCAGGTGGTACTGGTTCAGGTGTAGGTTCTTATTTATTAGAAGTTTTATCAGATAGGTATAATAAAAAAATAACAACTACTTATTCAATTTTCCCAGCAAGTGTTCAATCATCAGATGTTGTTGTTCAACCATATAATACTGTTTTAACATTAAAAAGATTAATTGAATCATCAGATGCAAATATTGTTATAGAGAATAGCGCCTTATTATCAAATGCAATCAGATCTTTTCAAAGTAATAGTCCAACAATATCACAAACAAATGAATTAATATCAACAGTTATGTCAGCAACAACAAATACTCTAAGATATCCAGGTTATATGTATAATTCAATGACTAGTATAATATCAACATTGGTTCCAACTCCAGATTTACATTTCATAATACCAAGTTATACACCATTCACATCAGATTTTATTTCAGATGGTAAACAAATAAGGAAAAGTTCATCATCTGATATAGTATTAGAATTATTAGATAAAAAGATAAAAATGATTGATGTTGATATCAATTCAACTCAAACTCAAAACCAATATATTTCAATATTTAATGTTATCCAAGGAAGTTATGATTCAAATGATGTACAAAAGACAATAATTAAAGCACAAGAACGTGCAAATTTTGTTCCATGGAGTTCTTCAAGTATACATATAGCATATGGTAAAAAATCACAACATCATGTTACAAAAGATTCAAACTATGTTAGTGGATTAATGCTTTCAAATTCAACTTCAATAATAACATTATTAAATAAAACTTGTAAACAATATGATCAAATAATGAGAAGATCAGCATTCATTGGTGGTTATAAAGATGGTAAATTATTTCAAAATGGTACTGATGAATTTAAAGATTCAAGAGAAGTTGTTCAAACTACTATTGATGAATATAAAAAGGCAGAAATGGTATCATACTTAGATGATGATGATATTGAAATAGATGGTTAATTGAATTATTAATATGCACAATTCTCTAGTGATGACTACAATAATCTTTATGTTTCGTATTCTATTTGTATATTTTCCTCAAACCATTATCATTATAATCTAAAGTTTGGAAATTGGTATAAATCAAATTTTCTCTCTAATAAAGAAATCATACAGAACAGCATTATTAAAAAGTTCAGGTTCTATAATTCTATAACATTAATCTATAATGAAAAGTGCATACCATTTTTTATTATTTTTCTTTTCTTTCCTTAAATTCTATTTGAATTTCTTTGTGAAAAAGTATAGATAGCATCAGCACTTTTATTTCTATTAAAAAGTTTTCTTGGTAATGGTACTGGTGGAGGATTCTTTTTTGACATTGAATTTAAAGAAGTTGTTGATAATTCAGATCTTATACTTGCATGAGGTGAAGGTGGTGTTGAAAAATCAGAATATTGATCATCATTGATTGTTGATTGTTCAGAAGTGTTTTCTTTTAACCAAGAAATCGATAGACAACGTAATGCTAATCTCTTTGTACTTTCAGTTTGATTCCAAAATCTAATATTACTTTGACCTGCAAAATAATTTAATAAAGAGGTTAAAGTATCTCTTTTATAGAGACTCTTTTCAAATTGTGGACATTTTAATAATGGATATAAAACTCTTAAAAAAGTATTTCTAATTGATTCTTCATCTTCTGAAAGATCATTTAATTCTCTAACCAAAACATCAACCAAGACATTAAGATCATTATGATAGAATAAATCAGCTGTTAAAGGATTAGTTAAAATCAAATAAAGAACTTTTGAAATCATTATTTGAATACAACGATCATTTTCTCTATTAAAATAAACCAATAAACATTCACTAAAATTTCTAAAAGTTGTATGAGTCTTGATTGTAGAATAAACCTTATTTTCAATATTGTCTTGTCTTGAAGCAATCATAAATTGTTCATTGATAGCTAAAATTAATCTAAATTTTGAAGAATTAAATAAATCTTCATCAGAGCTTGCAATAATTAAAGACTCAAAAATGTAATTTATAAAAAACTCATCAATAAGTTTTAATTCTTCCAATGAGAGAGAAAGATATTTGCAAATTTGAAACATTAGATCCAATTGAATGGTACACATTTTTTTAAGTTCTTGAAAATCATCATCATTATTATTATCATTATCATTAACATTATTATCATTAACATTATTATCATTTACACTTTTATTATTAACTAGGGGATTATTACTGCTATCATCATTTTGATCATAAACAAGGGTTCCACTTTCAGAACCTGTTGTTGACATTAAATTAAAAGCATCATGAAGACATTTGTATAGGACATGAACACCATGATAATCTTGTATAGTCTGTAAAAGAGATGAATCATTTTTAGAGTCCAATAAAAGGACATAACTAATTATCAATTTGAAATTTGTAGTTAAATTCTCTAAATTTAGTACAGATAGCAACTTTGAAATGCAAAACAGTTTGTGATCCAAATAAGGTTGAGAATTAATAAGTAGAACACCACATTTATATAAATCTTGATCATTTCGTACATATAGACTTAAATTGTCAGATACTACCTTCACAAAAGTCACAAGTGTTGCGTTACAAGTATCACAATCTCCAGGATACTGATATTGCACCAAGCTTTGTAAATAGTTCCAGAATTCGTCTGTGGTTTGGATATTGGTGACGGTTTCCATCTGTAGAGTAGTTAGAAGGTGAGTATGATTGGGTATGTGATTAGCTCTGAGCTTTGAGTTCTGTACTATTTACCAATTCTTTTGCGTTTCCAACAGCAGTTTGTTTGTTTTTATTTTATAATTTCAAATTCTTAAAAAAAAAAAAAAATGAAATTGGAAAATAAAGCAGGAAAATATTAATATGGAGTTGAAGGTTTATTTATTGATCTCAAAACATTGTGATTGGTTTAATGAGTTTGTTAGAAGTAAGCAGTGTTTGTTGTTATTGTAGTATCTTTTGTTAAGTTAGTGTACTAACAGTGTGTGTTCAGGGTTATGATCTGGTGGAGAAGGCAGAACAGAAAACTGTACAGGGACAGTATAAAGAGGCATCACAGTTATATAGGAAAGCAAGTGAATTCTTTCAAAAACATCAAAATGATATAGAAAATTCAGAAGTAAGTAAACAGTCATATTTAAAATCAATTGAAAAAATTATTAACATCAATCATAGGTTCAAAATGCTATTAAAATTTTAGTTTCACAACATCTCAAAAGAGCTAAGGAATTAGGAATGTTACCAGATAAAAAGATAACAGCAACAACAACAACAACAACAACAACAACAACACCAAAATCACCAAATATACCAACCCCTTCAAATTTCTCTTCTTCAAGTATTACCAGATCTTTAGCAAATGCTAGAGGTTCAAATAATCATGATTCTTTATCAAATACTCAATTGGATGAATTATCGAATCCTGACCCAATAACTAAATTTCAATTACAAGTTCATAATCTTTTAAAACCTCCTATGTTGAACAATAATATAAATATAGAGAATGATAAATCTAACGCTACTGTTAAATTATCTGGAAAATCAATTGAAGAATTAGAACTGGAAAATAAAACTTTAAAACAACTATTAAGTTCTTATAGTGAAAATCTACAGACATATCAAACGTTTAATAAGAAATTAAAAATGAATTTAAATACTTATATCACAACTTTAAAGAAAGATTTAAATATAATGAATAACAATAATAATTGCAATATTAGTATTAATTCTTTAAATAATAAACTGGTATCAAATAAAATCTTGGAATTAGAAAATAAGGTAAATACACTAACAGCAGAAAATAAAAAATTACAAGCTTATAACGATAAGTTAAAGAATAGATGGGATGGTTTAGTTAAAAATGCCAAACAAAGAAGAAATAGTATGAATGCAAATCCACTATCATCAACTCCTGAACCTAAAAACTAAAGACAAAATTCATTCATCAAAATTCCTTATCCCTTTCTACAATGTCAAATGTTTACCATTTGTAATTAAATTTACATTATATTTATTCAATTAATTATATTATTATTCCAAAAGGAAAAAAAAAAATTATTAATTTGATGTTTTAATACCATTCATCATTTCTTCCTTAGTGATCAAATGACCAATTGTTTCAATATGACCTAATAACTTATCTATATTATTTGACCATTCATTTAATAATTCATTTGAATCTTTTGGTTTTGCAAAACTAACAATCTTAGCTGGTCTATTGATTTTTGCATAAATAGTACCCTGATTAACTAATGTACTAATGAAATGTTCAGTTTCAGTTTCATTTAAATCTAATAATTCATTTAATCTAACTAATTTAATTCTTGTATAATATGCTGAAATAACTCTTAAATTATGTTCAATAACTCTATTACGTAAATCTTCCCAATGTTTCTTTGAAGATTCAGATTGATTGAAAAATTCGCTCTTAACTAATTCATCATTATAAACTTCTTTAATTATTGGCCATCTCATTAATTCATTAGTAATAAAAGATGTAATTAATTTGAAATGTAGTTCTAATTTCTTTAATTTTGAATCTAAAGAAATCTTATTTATTAAATCATTTTGTAAATTATCATATGGCGATAAAATAATGAAATAAACTATATTAATTAAGATTGGTTTCCATTTACTTTCATCTGATTGGATTGATTCAATTTCATAAATTGATAAATAATATTTAGCAATATCTAAATAATCATTTTTATTTAAACCAATCTTTATTAATAATTCATAATATTGTAATTTTATATCTTGATATTCTTTAAGTTGTAAAGTTTTAACTAAAATTTTTCTTGATAAAATTGAAGCTTGATTAAAATCACCTCTTAAAATGCATAATTCAACTTGTTCTAAAATGAATTCCATCTTTTCTCTTAAAGGCATTGAACCATATGTCTCTACTTGTAATTCAACTAATAAATTTGTAGCTTGATCAATATCACCTTGTTCTCTTCTAATATGTGATAATTCTCTTGTAACATGTGCTCTTTCTACTTCAACAAAGATTTTACTTTCTGTGACAGTTCTAATAGTTTCAATAGTTTCAATCTTGGTTTCTAAATTAGGGGTTTGATCTAAGTATTTGATAACTTGTTGAATAAAAGATTGAACAGCCATCTTTAATTGACCATGTTTTTTAGATAGTAAAATCAATTGTTCATTTAATTCTTTCCAATCTTTATTTTCAACTAATAAATCAATAATCTTATTTAAAACTCTCTTTGATGAAGCTAAATCAGACGCTTGACGAACTTGCTTTTCTAAAAACAAGTATTTTTCTAATGCAGAAGTGTAATCATTCTATAAATAAAGAAAATAAATGATCGGTTAGTAAACGAATTATTATTCTCAATAATTATGTGTTGTTTGAATATTTTGCCACCAAAAACTTTAAAAAACTTGGAACAAACCAACACACATCTTTCAACTCAATTAAAGGTACATACTTTAGCTAATAGCTCAATTTGAGGGAATTGCTCATTTAAGATTTCAGTATAATCTTTTTCGGCTTTGATAGGAGTATCTCTAGACATTTTCTTTGTTTGTTATTTCGAATCTAATTGAATAGGTTTAAAGGTATGTTTTGATGAAGTAACGACGAAAAAAAAAAAAAAAAATCCAAAAGTTGTCACGTGATTTGAAGATTACATAATCTAAAATATTTTGAATACTGGATTCATCAGAAGACACAATTTTAAAAATATTGAAATCATTTCATCTTCTCATTGGGGCTCATAACTCAAGAATTTGATAATGGGTTTGGTAAAGAATGCATCTGTTGGTGTAGTGGGTGCTGGTACATCTTCCCTTGCTTTAGTATATTTCCTTTCTAAGCTGAGACCTGATTTACACTTCACTGTGTATGAAAAATCTAATAAAATAGGTGGATATATTGATAGTAGAGTTAAGTATGGTACAATTCTTGAAAAAGGCCCTAGAACATTAAGAGGTGCTAGTGATGGTACTATTATGATAATAGATACATTGATAAAGCTAGGTATCAAAGATAAGATTCAAGTGATACCTTCAAATGCTATAGCTAATAAAAAATACTTATTAAATCAACACCATAAGTTAGTTCAAGTTCCAAATAGTTTTAAATCATTTATAAATTTTATAAGAGATCCTTTGGGTGAAGGTATATTAGCAGGTTTTATAAAGGAAGCATTTCAACCAAAACGTAATCATAATAATGATGAATCAGTAGAGTCATTTTTAACAAGAAGATTTGGGAAATCATTGCCAGAAAATATAATGTCAGCTGTATTCCATGGTATTTTTGCTGCTGATATTTCAAAACTTAGTGCCAAAACAACGCTTTCATCAATGTATAATGCAGAAGGTAATCATGGTTCTGTTGTCAAATCAATGTTCTTCAAAAAATCAAAACCTGATAAATCAACTTTACAATTATATGAAAACTTATTTCCTTCAAAAGATTATACAATTTCAAAATTAGAAAGGCAAATTAAAAAATTTCCAATGGTAGTTCTTGATGGTGGTCTTGAAAATCTTCCTTCAGCATTGTATCAAAACTTATCAAAAAATAAAAATGTTGAATTTAAATTTAACGATCCAATTACATCAATCTCACAAAAATTTTCAAATGGTAAAATATCATTAACTTCAAAAAACACCATTGTTAAAAAAGATTATGATCATATTACATCAGCTATCAATTCTAATATTTTATCAGACTTAATTATTAAAGAAAATCCAAAATCCAAATTAGCAAACATTTCTAAAAGTATTGAATCGATTGATATTTTATTGATGAACATTTATATTAAAAAAGATTTAATGAAACATATAAAGGGTTTTGGTTATTTAATTCCTAAATCCAATGAAAATAAGGAAAAAATTCTAGGTGTTATTTTTGATTCTGATATTGAAAAATCTGCAGTACAACTTTTTAATGAGAAGAATTATGCAATGTTTTCAAGGAATAATGATCCAAAAACATTTTTAAGGATAGATCCAGTATATCATGAAGAAAAAGATTATACAAAGTTAACAGTAATGATGGGTGGCCATTATTGGTCCAATTTAAAAACATTGCCTAGAACAGAAGAGTCAATAAGTAATGTTAAGGAAGCTCTTAAAATACAACTTGGTATTGACTTTAATGCTTTAAATCCAAATAAAGACTACTTTATAGATTCATCATTAATAAAGGGATGTTTACCACAATTTCATGTTGGCTATGATGAATTAAAAAAAGAATATCATGAAGCGCTACAGGAAGAGTTTAAAGGTTTATTGAGTACTGGTGGTATGTCATTTGGTGATGGAGCTGGTGTGCCAGATTGTTTCTCTAATTCTTTTAAAACTGCCGTCTCTTTAAAATAGTTGAAAGGAGAATTATAAAGTGTAAGAGTATATTTTACATAAATTAGTATTTTATATTTAATTACAAAAATAAGTTATATTAAAAAAAGTATATCGATTTTTTATAACTAAAGACGTAATACCTCATCACGAACAAATTATAACTAATTGAAACTAATTCAGTAATAAAGGCTTTCACAGTTGACCTTAAAAGTTAAAATTGCATCCCTTTCAAGAATAGTTAATCAGACACATATGGACAAAGGTGATTGGGTGACAGGCATCATCATCATGAACAATACGAATTCAAGTCAAGAGTTAACCAATAGCCATCGATTGACCTCTTTTGACACGAACGCGAGAAAGTAAGTAGATTTTCCATTGTTTAATTTCGTCCTAATTAGGAAATTGTGATGCCCACTAAAGAAAATTTATTTAAATTGAACCTTTCTAAAAAGGAGCAGCTTTACTTTAAATAAATTGAAAAAACTTATAAGTCTCTTTTTGCTCTCCATATTTACAAACCCTTATCCACTTCTTGCTTTTAAGCTTTCTATTCCATCGTTTCATTCAATCGTCAACAGATTTTTCAAGTCTTATATAGATTGAAAATAAATTAATCTAGCTCATTAAAGTTATCAAAAGAAATATCATAGATCTATCTTAAAATAAATCTTAGAATCTAACAAAAAATATATATCCATTGCTTCAAGTTAATCAAATTAGAGACAAAATCACAAAATCTACAAATAAATTATGAATCCAATAATTATACTTTCTTTAGTATCATCAATAATATCTACAGCATCTGCTACTGCATGTAATTCATCCAGCAGTTGTCCAGAAGATGCGCCATGTTGTTCACAATATGGTGAATGTGGTACAGGAAGTTATTGTTTAGGTGGCTGTCATCCTGCTTTCTCATATTCCATAGATGCATGTTTACCAATGCCAATATGTAAGAATTCAACAACTGTTTTCAATAATATAGATGATTTATTAGATATAGATGATTATTTAGGAGATCCAGAAGATGCTGATTGGTATTACTCAGGATACGTTGAAAATTATAATAATGCCACCATTTTAGCTATGCCAAATCAAACTGATGGTACTGTTTTATCTTCTACTCGTTATATTTGGTACGGTAAAGTTTCTGCTACTTTCAAGACTTCACATGATCAAGGTGTTGTTTCTGCATTTATTTTATTCTCAAATGCTCAAGATGAAATTGATTATGAATTCATTGGTTCTGAATTAACAGTTGCTGAAACAAATTTTTACTTTGAAGCTGTCTTGAATTATACAAATGTTCTTGATGTTAATACTACGGATACATTTGAAAATTCACATGTATATGAAGTTGATTGGACTGAAGATTCTTTATCTTGGTATATTGATGGTGTTAATGTAAGAACATTAAATAAAGAAGACACATATAATTCAACAGATGATACCTATTATTACCCACAAACTCCTTCAAGAGTTCAAATTTCAATCTGGGCTGGTGGGGATGAAGATAATAGTGAAGGTACTATTGAATGGGCTGGTGGTGAAATCGATTGGAACTCAGATGATATTAAAAATTATGGTTATTATTATTTGATTTTAGAAGAAGTTGAAGTTCAATGTTATGATCCACCTTCAGGAACTTTTGTTAATGGTTCTAATGCTTATGTATTTAACAGTTCTGATTCATTCCTACAATCTGATGTTATGATTACTGATGATCTAACTTATATTGATTCTTTAGAAGATTCCGGATTAGATGCTAGATCATCTTCTTCATCATCATCAACTTCTTCAAATTTGTCATCTTCAACTTCATCAAATTCTGATTCATCATCAACAACTACTAAATCCTCATCAACAAAAACAACAACTGTAACTTCATCAGATAGTGATAACTCATCATCAAGTGAAAAGTCCAGTACAACAACATCTAGTACATCTACAAGCAATGGTTTTGTTCAATTTGCCACAAGTACAACAGCAACTGTTTCATCTGCCAACCAAGCTTATGCTACTAATGAATTTTCCATTTCCAAATTATTCACAATGACAGTTTTATTATTTGCATCATTCTTATTCTAATTCAACTACCACTGTATTATCTCCATATATAAAAAAGAACGACTATATA
>JAJMKZ010000393.1:0-29395 GCA_030564005.1 Ruyongia tratensis | reverse complement strand
TTTTATTTTTTTTTTGACTCATTTTTTTTTTTTTTATTTTTTTTTTTAAAAAAAAAAATTAACGCCGGAACCGGAGAAAAAATTAAACAAATAATGCCGAAACCGGAATTAAAATCCTCCTGTAAAAATTCACGTGACTTTTTACATATTTTCTATTCATTAATTTTATATCATTATTTTAATATTTGCAAAAATTTTTAGTCATTTCATCATTTTTAATTAACTAGTATACTGTAGATAGTGAGTTGTTACTTAAGATCATAGTTATACTCTGTGATTATTGGCTCTTCTTTTAAATCATCTGTTGAATGTAAATTTTTTTCAATATAACTAACATGTCCAAATCTATCAACTAAGATAATTGTTTGTGTTCTTGTACCATAGAATTTACCTGCTAATGGATTCCCCTTAATAACATAATCATCATCAACTCTAACTGGTGGTATAAATATTGATTGTGAAAAATTATTGAATGTAATATCATATTTCTCATGTTTCTTTATATCATCAACTTCTTCATCTTCATTAATTGGTATAGTATTTGTACTCAGAATTCCAAATAAACTATTAATTAATTCTTGTCTTGTCATCTTTTTATTAGTATCATCACCTTTGTCAATTATTTCTTTATTATATTTCTCTGTTAATTCTTGTAATAATTCTTTACCTAATTCAACTTTTCTCCATGGTTCATCAAATGATGAATTTGAAATACCTTGATATTCTCCTTCTCCATTTAATAATTCATTATCATGATTATATTGACAATTTTGGAATATTTTAAAATCTTTAATTGATTTATTTGAAACAATTTCAAATTTACTTGTCTTTAAATTACCAATTAATAAACTGAAACCTCCAATTTTATTTAATATAGTTGAATCATTATCATTATTCTTTAAAAGTTCCATTAAATATTCATCCTTATTATTTGCAACTCCTGTAACATATTCTAAAGTTAAAATACCTCTTGAAATTGGACTAATACTAATTCCTGGTTCTTTATAATTAACTAATATTGCAATTTTATTATTATTGGGATTAAGTGCTAACCAAGTACCATGTTCCTTTCTTGCCATATCTATTGGACTCAAAACTGTTTGTCCCTTATATTCATGATAATGTGCACTTTTTGTAGCTCTTTTAAAGAATTCATCTCTATTTGATAAAAATATAAATGGATAATCCTTATTAGAATTTGTAGTTAAAAGTATACACATTTTTTCTAAATTTCTTCTTTTTTTTTTTGTTTGTTTCTAATAAATCTAATTAAACATAAACAAAAAACCAAATTTAAATTAAATTAAATTAAATTAAATTAAATTAAATTAAATTAAATTAAATTAATTTGTTGTTGAAATTAAATTAAATTTCGATATTTTTATATTTTTATATATATTTTTTTTTTTTTTGGTTTGTGATTATTTTTATTTTTTTTTTCTTATTTATATTTTTGGGTTTAAGAATTTTTCTTTTTTTCCCCAATTAATTTTAAATTAAAAATTACACAAAGATTAAGAAAAGTTTATAAGTATATTTATTCTGAATCATTAGGTAGTATAGTGGAACTTGATACCGTTCTTCTTAATGAATCTGCATCACTGGTTCTAACATTTTTGAAAGTTGTGAAATCTAATAATGAACGAGCTGTATGTAATGTCTTTTTATTATGTGATGAATTTAAATTTGCAAAACTTCTAGTTCTTAAATTATTAGGTCTATTATCAATTTCAACATCCATCTCTAATCTTGAAGTTGATGGTGAATTAGGTCTTTTTGAAATGTTTTCATCATCACTATTATTATTATTATTGTTATTATTATTATTATTAACATTATTATTATTATTAAAATTTAAAATTCCTTCTTCTAAATCTGAATTTAATTGATTATTTAATTTAGTATATTTATATTGTTGAAATTTTGTTTGAATTTTATTAATGATTTTTTGAATTGAACTTTTTTTGTATTTTAAAGTATAAATAAATAAAAAAATAAATAATAATAATAATAATGTTAATAAAGATAAAAAACTATTTGAATCATAATTTAAACTTTTATCTTTACTTGTTTTATTATCATTATAAATAGATGAACTTTGATGAATAGATCCTGATATAAATGTTTTTGTTGAATCAAGTTTAAATTCATTATCACTTGGATTAATACCAACATTAATATTATCTTGATCAGTATTAATTTCACTTGATGCATATAATAAAATTCTACCTAAAGTCCAAGATAATTCAGATCCTTTAATTGTGCCTGCACTTTGAAAAGGTATATGTTTTTCATTTAATTTAATATTTTCATCATTATCTTTATCAGATTCTAAAATTTTTGGCATTTCTGTTTCAATATCAATTCTTGGTAAATTAAAACCTTCATGTAAAACATTTAAAACCCAATTTGCTTTAAAACATGCATCAATTAAAATTGAATGTGGAACATTATTATAATCACCATTTTTACTATTTTTTTCAATTTCTGACCAATCCATTTCACAAAATAATTTAACATTTTCACTAAATTTTAAAAAATTATATTCACCACCCATATGAAAAACATCATTAGCTGTATACCAATATTCTGAAATACCAACAAATTTATCTTTATAAAAGTCAATTGCTGGTGCATGAACACCATTAAATAAACATGGTTCATCAATACATGGTAAATTTTTTAATAATAATGGATAAGTAATTTTAAGACATTCTTCAGAATTACCTGAACCTTTAATTTTATAAATATTTTTATTAAATTCATATTTAATTTCTGCATTTTTAGGTAAACATGGATCTAATATAAAATCATCATTATTAATTTTTTTATTTGGTAATAAATTAATTAATTGATTTAAATATCTTTTTCTTGCTTCATTTGCACCAAAACCTAACCAAGTACTAACAAATACATTCCATTCTTGTAAATCACCATTAACACTTCTTAAATAAATAGTTGAAATATCATCTTTATGTTTTTCAATTTCTTCTTTATTACTTGGAACAAAAGAAATTTGAGTTGATGCACCACCCATATCCATAAAACCAAATGAATTTTTTGAAATTTTGTCATAATTATCTAATTTACCCATTAAATAATTTAAACCAATCCAACCATAAAGTCCTTCAGTTTCACCATCAATTAATTGAATTTGAGAATTACAATCTTTAATTAAAAAATTTGATTCATGTTTTAAAGATTTACAAATTTGATTTAATAATTTATTTCTTTTATTTTTAGGTAATAATCTCATACCAGCAGTTGCAAGAATAAAAATTGGTGTTTCTTCCCATTTATTCTTTGGGATTATTTTTTCTGCATATTCAATTAAATCTTCATAATGATCATCCCAAACTTTTTTAGGTTTATCACTAAAAGTTGAAACACCTGGTGAAATTTTAAAAGTCCATGATTCTTCTTGATAAATCTGTGGTACAGACTTCAAAACTGTTTGATCTTTAGACTTCTTTTGTAGTTTGTTTGAATCGTCCCATCTATAGATCTGAATTCTAGACCCTGAAGACCCTGAATCAATCACTATACCATATCTATCCATGATTTAACTTCAATTCAAAATACAACTTATTTAAGTTGTTTTTGTTGTTATTTATTTTAATTTTTATTTTTATTTTAAAATTAATTTTGTTGTTATTTTTTTTTTTTGATTACGTAATTTTATTAAAGAAGATTACGTAATCTTTTTTATTTTATTTATTAATTTTATTTATTTACATTTTCTGTTTATATAAAAAGTATAAAATAAAATTAAATTAAATTCCTCTCAAAAATGATATTTCTTTTTATTCTTTGTTATGTATCAATTTATATTTATATTTAATATTCAGTAAAACAATGTTAGCTATAGACAGTTTACCTATAGAAGTTCTTCTTTTAATCGCTTCAAAAATTAATTCAGAAGTTGATTTAAATAATTTTATTCATTCATTAAATGATTCTTCAATTAAAAATTTTATTTATTCTAAAATATTTCATTCTACTTTTCAAATCAATACAAAGAATAAATTATTAATTAAAGAATTAATTAATATTATTTCATCAAACAACTCTCATTCAATAATTGATTTAATAGGTTTACAAAATGATAGTATTGATAATAAATATTCAAATACAAAGATAATTACTATTTCTTCTCTTGTTAATCAATTAGAATCTTATATTGATAATTTAAGAATTAAAAATGAATTTTGTTTAAATATAATTGAACCAAGAACATTTTTAAATGTTTTAAATAAAACAATATCATTTATAAATTTAAAAGATATTGGTTTAAAAGGTTTAGAAAGTTTAATATCAATTAAATCAAATTCAACTTCAATTTTAAATATTGAAAATTCAATGATTGATATTAATCAATATTTTTTTAAAAATTTAAATTCTTTATCATTATCAAATGTTGTTTTAACAGGTATTAAATCTTTTTCAAAAAATCAATTTCCTCAAAATTTAAAATCTTTATACTTTGAAAATACTAATTTTGAAGATTTTTTTAATTTATCAAATAATGATAATAATGATGATGATGATGATGATAATGATGATGATAATAATAATAATAATAATAATAATAATAATAATGATAATGATGATGATGATATGTTTAAAAATCTTGAAACTTTAGTATTTCATGATACAAAAGCTTATATTGATACATCAATAATTGATTTAAAATCTGAAAATATTAATAATGTATCTGATTTATTTTATTCATCATTTAAAGAATTTGAAAATTTAAATAATAATATTAATTTAAAAAATTTTAATTATGAAGATGGTAATATTTTAAATATATTTTCAGATTCAACAAATAATCCAGAATTTTTAATTAAATTAGATTTATCAACTAATAATAACCAAAAGAAAAATATTTCAAATTATTGGATGGTTAAAGATAAAAAATTATGTAATTCAATTATAAAAAATTTAACTTTATATTCAAAATTTAAAAATTTTATTAAATTTAATAATAATAATAATAATAATAAAAATGAAAAAAAACAAGATTTTAATTATTTAAATTTTAAAACTAAAAAATTTAATAAATTATTTAATAAATTTGGATTTATTCATTATATTAATCAAAATAAATCAAATAAATTAATTAATTCAATTATTTTTCAAAAAAATTTTATTTCAAAAATTGATAATAATATAACAAAAAATATTCAATATAATGAAATTTCAATTTTAAATCTTTCAATAATTGATAAAAATAGATCATTAAATGGTAATAATATTAAAACAAATACTTTTAAAATTGATGAAAATTTATTTAATATTTGTTTTAATTCATTTATTTTAAAAAATTTAAATAATAAAATTATTAATAAAGAATTAATTAAACAAAAAATTGAAATTGATTTTATTTCATTTTTTAATAATTTTAAATTATTAATTAAAAATAAATTATTAATTAAAAATAATTATTTAATAACAATTTTTATTCCAACAAAATCAAAAGAATATTTTCAAAATAATTTAATTAATAATAAAAATTTTAATTTTTTAAAAATTAATCCAATTTTATTAAATTTTTTAGAAATTAAATTTAATTTATTAACACCAAATACTATTTATGGAATGCAATTATTAACAAGTTGTTTTAAAGATGTTAAAACTTTATTAATTAATTGTGATGAACATTATTCAAAAACTTTAGATCAAAATAAATATTCAAATATATTAAATTCAATTCAAACAAATATATCAAATATTGAAACATTAATAATTAATTTAGGTGATACATTTAATGAAAAAAGAGATATAAATAGTTATTCATTAATGCCATTTAATACATTATCATTTAATTTTCAACAAAGATCAAAGACAAGATCATGGATTAATTTAAAAAATTTAGCAATTATTCAAAATATTAATGATACTTCAAGAATTCAAAATAGTAATAATATTTTAATTGATTTAAAAGGTATTGAAAATAATAATAAACTTAATTTAATAGTTAGAAATAGTATTAAAGAAATTAGTGATGATGATAAATATTTAAAATTTGATGAAACTAAAAATTCACCATTTTTAATAATTTTTGGAATTGAAAATTTTTTACCAAATAATTTAAATAATAAAGAATTATTAATTAAATTTTCAAATAATAATTATAATTATAATTTTAATTATAATTTTAAAAAATTAATTAATTTTAAAATTGAAGGATTTAAAACTTCATTTTTTGATAATAAATTAGATTTTGAATCAATAATTAAAAATTCAATTAAAGAATTAAATATTAATTCAAATGATTTATTTATTAAAATTAATTCAGAATTACCAAGAATTAAGAGATTTAATGATCATAATAATGGAGGTTTTAATGTATTCCAATGATTTTTTTTTATATTTATATTATATATTATATATTTATATATTATTTTAATTATAAAAGAAGCCCTAATTTTAGCCCTAATTTTTTATTTTTTTATTTTGCCATCAAAAAAATAAAAAATATCGCGTTTTTTTAAATTAAAATTAAATTTAATTAAAACAACTTAAAAATAACAAAGTATTGAAATGAATAATGATTTTAATATAAATGATCGAATAAGTTATAAAGGTAAGATTGGGACCATTAGATATATTGGATATATTGAACCATGGGGTTTGAGTACAAGGGCAATTGGAATTGAATATGATAATTTTGGTGATGGTAAACAAGATATTGGTAAAATTAATAATTTAATATTATTTAAACCAAAAAGATTTAAAAAAAATTGTCTAAATTGTTCATTTATAAAGTTTAATTCAATTAATAAAATGAATTTTATTTCATTTTATGATGGTATTAAATTAAAATATTTAAATAATGATAATATTGATGAAATTAAAAATAATAATGGATTTATTGGTTTTAATAAATTAAATAAAATTCAATCAAATTTATTAAATTTAAAAATAATTACATTAAATAAAATGAATATTAATAAAATTGAATTTAATGATTTAAATAAATTTAAAAATTTAGAAAAATTAGATTTATCATATAATTTAATTTCAATTAAAGATATTTTTAAAATTTTAAAAAATTTAAAAAATTTAAAAGAATTAAATTTAACAGGTAATAGATTTAATATTAATGATGATGATGATGATTTAAATAATTTAAATAAAGAAGAATTTAAATCAAATTTAGAAAAGATTAATTTAAGTAAAACATTTATTGAAAAAAAAATTTTATATTTAATTTTTAAAAAATGTTTAAATTTAAAAGAAATTTATTTAATTAATAATGAATTAATTAATAATAATAATAATACTAAAGATTTAATTTTTTTTAATGAATTAAAAAATTTAGAATTAATTGATTTATCAATGAATAAATTTAATAAAATTCCAATTAATTTAATTAATGAAAACAATTTAAAATTAAAAAAATTAATAATTAATAATAATTTAATTAATATTAATAATAATAATAATAATAATAATAAAGAAGAAATTTTTTTAAATATTGAAGAAATTGATTTAAGATTTAATAAAATTTTAAATTTAAATGAAATTTTAAATCTTAATAAATTATTTCCAAATTTAAAAAAATTAAAAATTAATCATAATTTAATTTTTAATGAAAATAATGATAATTATAATTTAGAAATTGAATATTTAATTATTAGTATAATGAAAAATATTAAAGAATTAAATGGTAATTTAATTAATGATTTTGAAAGACAAAATTCTGAATTATTTTATATATCAAAATTTAATAATAATTTAAATAATGATGATGGTAAAGATGAAATAATTTTAAAAAGATTAATTAAAAAATATAATATTAAAACTAAAATTAATAATAATAATAATAATAATAATAAAGAAATTAATAATAAAATTATTAATTTATTTTTAATTTTTAAAGATTTTAATTTTAATTTAAAAATTATTAAAGAAATTAATATTTTAAGATTAAAAGGAATAATTTCAAAAAAAATTAATTTATCAATTTTTAAATTTAAATTAATTTTTTATTATAATAAAGATAATAAAAATTATCAAGAAATTAATAATGAATTATTATATATAAAAGATTTTGAATTTAAAAATAATCAAAAAATATATATAAAATTAATTTAAATTTTAAATTTTTAATTTTTAATTTTTAATTAAAATCTAAATTCCATAAACCATCACCTAAATATTGAATTAATTCAATACCAATACCTTTATTTATTGATTTTATATCATTTGTATTCATAATTAATTTACCAATTGCTAAAGAATTTTCTTTACCTTCAGCATAAATTGAAACAATTGTACCTTTTTCAAAACCTGGATCATTTGGTAATTCAGCACCTTCAGAAGTTAAACCTGGGCACATTATATTAGCACCTGATAAAACAAATTTAATTGCACCTCTATCAACTTTAACTTTTGGGAAAAATGAAGGAAATTTATGAATTAATTTTAAACAAGGAATTAAATCTTCATTAAATTTTTGATAAAAAATTAATTCATTATCTAAAAGGTATAATTGAATTTTATCTTCACATTTAATTAATTGTAAAGTTGATTTTTTGGGTATTAATTCATCAATTAAATTTTCAAATTCTGGATATTGATTAACAAATTTTGATTTTAAAGATCTTTGAACTGAAGATTTTAAATTAGTTCTTGAATGAATATCATCTTTAGTAAATCTTAAAATTTAAGAAAAGTTAGTTTATTGAAATTGAATTAAACCAAATAAAGAATTAAAGAATACATACTTTTTAAACATTTTTTTTTTTTAAAAACTATTTAAAGGTTTTTTGAGGTGGGTTTTTTTGTGTTTTTTGAGTTTAAAAAATTTTTTCAACATACTTTTTTTTTTTTTTTTTTTTTTTTTTTTTTTTTTTTTTTTTTAATTTTTTATTTTTTTGGTGATAATTTTTTTTTTTTAGTAAAATAGAAATTTTTTTAGTAGAAATTTTACAAAAATGATTTTAATTAAATTTAAATGTTTATTATATTATATATTATAGTATTAATAGTAGTAATAGTATTAATAGTATTAAAATATGAATAGATTTAAAAAAAGAAAAAAAGATTGTTAAATTTAAAATTTAAAAATTTAAATTTAACTAAAACTATTCCAAAAATTCCCTTTTAAATTTATGCTCTAAAAAAGAAAACAAAGTCATAAAAGGAGAGGTCATGGTTAAAAGTTTTCAACCAGCAAAAACACAATCTCGGACGAATCCTCACTGATATATGTATTTCCCTAGCATAAGGATAAAGAAAGGGAAAAAAAGGAAAAGAAAAAGAAAGAAAGAAATTAAATTTTCAATTTTTTATAAATTTTATATTAATTTTTTATATATAAATATTTTTATATATAAAATTTTTATATTTGTCACGTGAATGTAGGGTAAATTTATTTATATATTTATTTATTTATTTAAAATAAACTACTGAACAACGTATTCTTTAAAAAATAAAAGAAGTAACATCTTATTTTAATATATTATCTACATAGCTTTACCCTTTTTTTCATAATAATTATTTTATTTTTCAACTATTCTTGTATTATAAAAAAATTTATTCTAATTATAATTATGTAATTTATTATGTAATTTATTATGTAATAAATTACATAATCAAAGAGCCACCACAGTATTAATTGAGTATTAATTAAATTTTATAATAAAATTTATAAAATTATAATTAAATTATAATAACTCTTTTCTCTTTATAAATTTATATTATTATAATCATAAAAGTTTTAATTAATAAAATAATAATTAACAATGACTGAAGAAAAACATCATGCTGATTATACTCAATTTAATTCAAAATCTAAAACTGAGATGTTTGAACAATTATTAGATTCATATAAAGCTTTAGCAACAGATCAAAAAAATTGGGTTTGTAATTTATCAAATGCTGCATCTCTTTTATGGCATGGTTATCATTCATTAAATGATTCAAATAATTTTGATACTATTAATTGGGCAGGTTTTTATACTATTGATCCTTTAGATAATTCTCAATTAATTTTAGCTCCATTTCAAGGTAAAGTTGCTTGTCAAATTATAAAAATTGGTAAAGGTGTTTGTGGTAAAACTGCTGAAAAAAAATCAACAATTATTGTTAAAAATGTTTTAGAATTTGAGGATCATATAGCTTGTGATGGTGAAACAAAATCTGAAATTGTTGTACCAATTATTGATCCAAAAAATGGAAATTTAAAAGGTGTTATAGATATTGATTGTTTAAAATTTAATTATTTTAATCAAATTGATGCTGATTTTTTAGAAAAATTAGCTTTATTAATAGCTGAATCAAATGATTGGTAATTTTACTTTCCTCCCCCCTCCATCTCAACCCTCATCCCAAATAGGTTGCAAGATATAATGATATAATATTATATTAAAGCAATTTTATTCAATAATAAACTATATTCATATTAAATTATGAATTACTTAAAACAGTTTATTAAAAAAAGATATTCAAATTTTTTTTAATATTAATTTATTTGCTCACTCTACGCTATTTTAATTTAAATTTATGTAGTCTCAAACGAGTTTCAACAAATAACACCAATCTATATAAAAAATTTTATTTTTATTTTTATTTTTATTTGTCCTACTTCAATTTAATTGATATATTTTATATTCTTTGTGTGATTGGTGATTTTGCTATTAATTCATTGTTGACGCGCAATTTTTTTTTTCTGGTAATAAATAATACTAAGCTAAAAAAAACTATTTACACCTAAACGATTATAATAAGTTAAGTTACAACTTAACTAACTAGCAACTTCTCATTTTGATTACCATTGATCTAAACACTATCTCTTCTCATCATTTATAACGTGAACTATTAACATGATTTTTTTTTTTTGGTTTTTTTTTTTTTTGGTTTTTTTGGTTTTTTTATAATTTGGTCGTTTTGGACACTTAATCGCCTTCTCATTCTATAATTATTTTAACCTTTTAAATTGGTAATACACACTTCTCCATTAAAATTTGCTATTGATTATTGTAATTAAACTACTATTAATACATTGTATCATATTACCTGATTTTTTTTCTTTCCTCAAAAAATAACAATTCAAACACTTTGAAATGTGAAATGTTTTTTGTGTTTTTTTCAAACTACTACCGCCAACAAAAGTAAGGAAATTCTTTAACAAATATTAGTTCATCTTTTTAAAAACTTAAAAAATCTAATATTTGAATTACACCCAGTAGATCAAGAACCACATAAGGTCAACAATATCTTTTTTTTTTCTCATATATATTTTTTTTATTTTTTTTTGCTCTTTTAAGAAAACATTATAGTTTTAATTATGAGCAAAAATTTCAAAACCATTATAATAAATTTTATCCGATTTTTTGATGGTTTATACACGATTTAATTCACTACTGAAATAATTAATTTATTAAAAGAACTTGATATTTGTTAAGTTCATACTAATGAAATTGATTGTTTGATTGTTTTTTGTTTTTTTTTTTTTTTTTACTACTAATAGTAATTTTAATGGTGTCATTTTTTATTTAAATTAAATTCTTTATTCCATTGATGTACATTAAAATTTGATTTTGATAAAATAATAAAATTTTTCAAATATATATTTAAGTAATGTCTTTTACCTCTTTTATTTAATTTATTGATTCTGAATTCATTTACAAATTATTCAATCAAGAAATTTTATTATTCATTTAAAATTAGTTATAACTAAAAGAAAAGAAAAAAAAAATGACTTGTGACCAATCAAACAACGTTAAGAAATCATCAAATAAATCATCTGAATTAATTGATAATTCTACATATAGTAAATTTTGTGCTATATATACAAGAAATAATAATTATGAAATTACTTCTTTTGAAAATAAACATTTATTTGATTTATTACAAGTTTGGAAATCATTAAAAGAAAAATTAAATCAATTAGAAACAATTTCTGATGAACGTTATAGAGAATTAATTGTTGATCAATTAAAAATTATTGAATATAAAGCTAAAAATGAAGATCAAATTCGTGGTTTAATTTTAAAAAATTTTGAAAATGAGAATCCAAATTTAAAAAATTTTCATGATTGGTTTTCAAAATCAATAATTCGTGATTCAAGATTACAATATTCAAATTTTAATAATAAAAATTTTGATCCTGAATTAAAACTTGCTAATTCTGTTGCTGAATTTTTTGAATCTCAATTAAAAAATACAACTTCTGCAGATTTATGGGAAAATCAAGGTAAAGATTATTTTATTGAAAGAATTTCTTATTTTACTCAAAGAAATCTTAGAATTGAAAGTGTTTTACCAGCTTTTCCATGTAAATCATCAAATATTGAAAAAGTTTCAGGTTATCATCCAGATAAAGGTGAAGAATTAGCTTTAAAAAGAATTTTATATACTTGTAAAGCTCTTCAAACAATATATCCACCAGGTATGAAAGTTTTCATTGTTAGTGATGGTCATGTCTTTAGTGATTGTATTGGTGTCGATGATGATGTTGTTGATCAATATACTGAAGAATTAAAACAATTTTATCATAATATTGCAGGTAAAAATGAAGAAGGTTTGATTGGTTTTGTTTCTTTAAAAGATTTATTTTTTGGTGTTGGTAATAAAGGTGAATTATTTGATGAATCATTAGTTGAAGATGTTGTTTTACCTCATTATACTGGTACTAAAATTTGTGAAGATTCTGAATTATCAAGAAAATTATTAATGGCTGGTTGTGATACAGATGCAGGTTCATTAGATGAAGATATTCATACACCAAATCATCCAAGATTAAATCTTTATAGAGGTTTTTCAAGATTTATGCAAGAAGATTTAGCTTTAAATAATTATTGTAAATCAAAATCAAAAAAACAATTTAAAAAAATTGTTTCATCTGTTGCTTTTGAAATGATTAAAAGAAATGATGCTTATTCAAATTTAGTTGAATTATTATTCCCATTCCATTTACGTTTATCAATTCATGCTCATAAAAATAATGGTCCAAAATTTGGTATTAGAATTATTTGTCATACAGAATGTAAAATTATTAAATCATTAGACAATGATGATGAACCAACATTTGAAGATTTATTACATATTCCAACTCCATGGCATAATTGTGTTGCATCAATTACTGATCATAATGATTGTCAATGGTTTTTAACTAAATCTAAAGTTATTAATGATGCAATTGCTTCAGGAAGATATGTTGGTGGATGGAAAGAAGGTGATATTTCAACTGGTAAAGGTGGTTATTATTCAATTACTAAAAATGTTAAAAAGAATAATGGTCAATCAATTGTTGATAAAATTAATGCTATTAAAGGTTCTTTACAGAAAATCAAAATTAATGATTCTAAAACTCAAGAAATTGTTGAAGTTGTTGAAATTGATTCTGATGAAGATGGTCATGTTGTTAATAATAGCAGAGCCATTGTCTAAAATCTTTTAAGTTTTATTTTTCTAATTACCTTTCTTTTTTTTTTTCTTTTAATATTTCTTTTAAACTATTATTACCTATTATTTTTTTTGGTGTGATTTTTAAAGATTGAAAGGTATAATTGATGTATTCATTTGTTGTATTATTATTATTATTAGTATTATTATAAATTTTGATTATTGAATTGAATTGAATTTTTTTATTTTTATCTCTAGAAACAAGGTTTTTATCTGTTTGTGTTTTTCTTTTCTTCTTTTTTTTTGGTTTTATTTAGAGGTGTTTTAGAGATTATAATGGATTGAATATATGTAAAAGAATTATATTATTATATATTTTTTGTTAAATTAATTAATTAATTAACCATTTTATATTTTTTTTTTCTTTAATTATTGTAATTAAAATTATAAATACTGAATTTTTTTTTTTTTTTTCATTTTATTCTAAAGATACAAGCAAACAAAAAATACAAACCAAAAAGAAAAGAGAACTAAAGAAGTAAATATTATTATAAAACACACATTGAATTGTAGTCATTATCAATTTTATTTTTATTATTTTTATTTTTATTATTTTTATTATTTTTTTTTTTTCATTATTTTATTTTAAAAGGCACCTAGATAATCTTCCTTTATACTACCAATTGCATATATGGCATTAACATCAGCTCTTGTACCAACGATTTTCAATCTTACTCTTGAACCTTTTTCAATAATTTGATCATCTGATTGATATGATGGAGGATTTGATGTAGGATTATAACTCATATCAGAAGGCATTAAACGATCTGATACAAATACTGTTAATGGACCAACATCTACAAAGAAACCTAATTTTGATACTGAAGATACTAAACCATCAACTACTTCACCTTTGAAAGGCTTCCAAACAACAGCACGGTATTTGACTTCGAATTCAGCAGAACCATCTGAAGGTATGATTTTCCCCCTTCCTATATCTATAGACATACAATCCAACACACACATTATATAACCAAATTTACCTGTACATGAACCTTCAACTTCATTTAATAATTTTGTTCTTAGATATTGTTTCATTTGAGGACCAAAATAGGATGGATGAAGTGTCAGATTCAACGATAGATCTTTTAGAAAGAACATTGTGTGTATATGGAGATGTGTAGTTTGATGAGTGATTGCTGATAACTGATTGTTTATTTGATTAATCTCAATGTTTTGGTTTTTGAAGCAGAGTTATATTCGAATTTTTTTTTCAGCATAAATAAAACACCGCCGCTAAAAAAAAATTTACACTTTTATGCAAAAAAAAAAATTAAAATAAAAATATTGAACAAAATTCAAAATTTCAATAAATTCAAACCTCTACAACAATTAACAATTATAGAAAAAAGCATTAGGAATAATGTCTAATAGATTGGGTAGAACATCTATAGCGTATGCTAGAATGTGGCATCACATTGATGTTGCCAAAGAAGAAAGAACTTTAGGTAGAATAGCCACAAGAGTTGCTATTGCCTTGATGGGTAAATATAAACCTACACATATTGATTCAAATGATGATGGTGATTACGTTGTTGTAACAAATTGTAATAAGCTACAAGTCACTGGTAAAAAAATGAAATACAGAAATTACTTCAGACATAGTACAAAACCTGGTAGTTTGAAATTAACTTCAATGGAAGATACTGCTGCTCAAAAAGGTTTTGGTGAATTATTGAAAAAAGCTGTAAGTGGTATGTTACCAAAGAATTCACATAGAAAACCAAGATTAGATAGACTTAAAGTAAGTGATGGTTCTGAAAATATTTATTTGAAAAATGTTGCTGCTTACCATGATGAGCAAGGTAAAGTTGCAGAAGCTTTAAAACAATTAAAAGAACAAGAATCAAAGAAAGCTTAAGTATGGAAAAAATTTTTTATCTAGATTTTGTTTTGTTATTTCGTTTTCTTCAGTTCAGTTCAATTTAATTCAATTTAATTCAATTCCAATATATCATAAATGCAAGTATTGAACTTGCTATGTAAATAGTTTAATGTCATGAATCCAATTATAAAGTTTAAAATTATTTGAAAGTAGTGTACAATATTTTTTTTAAAAAAAAAAAAAAAAAAAAAAAAAATCTATTCATTAAATTCATTATATTATCTCTATTTTAAATAAAATTATAGCATCACACTATATAATATTAGGTCTTGATAATAATCTACCACCTCTAAAGCCACGTAACGCACTATGTTTTATACTAACAGATTGTAATCTTCTCCATGCCTCCCTTATATGACTAGCTGATAATGGTTTAACAATTTCATCAGGTGCATCAAATAAATATTTTCTTTTGTTTGTAGTTTCATGTGAACTTGATGTAGTTGTACTTGATTTGTTATATTGTTCTTCTTCCTTCTTTACTAATAAAGCTTCTTCTGTTAATGAACAAACAATTTCAAAAGTTAAAAAACCTAAAATATCAATAACATCATCTGTAGGTTTACTATCAATTAAAGAACTAATATTTGCCCAATCTTTAAATCTTCTAGCTTTACGAAATGTAAAAGAAGCTTGACGACACTCTGACCAATGAACATATTCTTCTTTTGTCATACCTTTAGTTCTATCATCAGCCATTTTTAATTTTTTTAATGATACTAAAGTTGCTTCTCTTTCTTCAGAATCTAATTCTTGTTCAGTATTTTCATCTTCTAATGGTTGTTCACTAAACATAAATTCTAATTCCCAAGGTAATTTTATTGTAGATTTCTTTAATTTTGTTAAATCATTGCCATTGGTTATTTTATTACCTGCATTAGTATTAGTACCATTTGCTCCATTATCTTCACCTAATAAATCAGCACTTTCAACACCTCCATTTTCTTGATCTTTTGCATTTTTTCTAACATCTTTCCATGATAGATACGTTCTTAATCTATTAACTTTTGCCTTGTCTGATCTAATTAAAAATATAATATCTTCAGGTGCTATAGTTTTTGAACCTCTTAAATTACAAGTCTTATTAGCTCGTGTTAATATATCAACAACTTGTCCCTTAACAATTTCTTCAATCAATGATGTTGTCTCTATTGGAGGATCGTTCGTCTCCCCACTCACAAACATCATCTGCTGTATCTCTATTCTATATTTGTATTTATCCCCATTACTCATTCTTGATGTCTGTAATTGATGATTTTTATTAAATTTTTTTTACTTTTATAAAATTAACAATTTGGTTTTAAAATTCAAATTTAAAGATAATAATAATTAAAAAAAAAAAAAAAAAAAAAAAAAAAAAAAACTGTGTCACGTGATTTTTTATTTTATTTTAATTTTATGCTTTTAAAAGGGAAATGAATTTATTATCATCAACAACAAAACAAAATTCAAGGTTTCAGTGGTTTTAGTGGTTTCAGTGGTTTCAGTGGTTCAGTTAAGAATAAAATGAGTGAATTGAATACAGTTATAGAAAATCCTGATTCTTTAGATGTAAAAATACCTGATGATGTTACAAATTCCATTAATTTAAGTTCAATTTTCACTAATGGTGGTAACAATGCATTAATCATTCTTAATCAAAGAATCATGATACCAATATCATTCTTACAAATTTGGAAACAATATAGACTTCATATCTGTGCAGATGGTGGTGCTAATAGACTATACGATTCCTTTTCTGATAATGAAAGTATTAGAGAATCTTTTATACCTGAATTTATTGTGGGTGATATGGATTCAATAAGGCCTGAAGTTATGTTATATTATGAATCTTTAGGTTCAGTGATTATTAAACAAACAACACAATATGCAACAGATTTAACAAAGGCAATGGATTTGGTTGAATTATTTTATCATTATTTACAAAGTGAAGAAGTTATAAATTTTGCAAATATTGATGAATATGATGGTTTAATAAATTTACATAATTCAATTGAAAATTTTCAAAAAAAATTTAAAGATAATATAACAATATTACTGATTGGTGCAATTGATGGAAGATTTGATCATACAATTCATACAATCACAAAATTAACAATGGCTGTTGGAATTGGTTCAAGTTTAAAAGTTTTTTGTCTATCAAATACAGATTTAATTTTTCCAATTCCAAAAGGTATAAATTATATTAAATATGATCAAAAACAATTAATTGATACAAATTCTTTTAATCCTTTCACTTTCCATGGAAAGAATTGTGGGTTACTGCCTGTTGGTGTTGATGGTGTTCTATTAACAACACAAGGTTTGAAATGGGATGTTAAAGCTTGGGAAAGTTCAATTAGATCAGGTATTGTTAGTAGCAGTAATAAATTCGTTGGTAATAATGGTGCTATAATTATTACTGATGATACTTTAATTATCAACATTGAAATTGATTAACTATTATAGAATTATAATTAAAAAAAAAAAAAAAAAAAGAAATCATCAATGATTGATTGATTATGAAATATATGTATTTTATATAACTAAAACTAAAAATTCAGTCCCTTGATTTATAATCAGTAGTACCTCTATTTGGACTTTTATCTCTATTTTCACTGGAATTATTATTATTATATTTACGTAAAACTCTTTTTAATGGAACGTATAATCTATCTTCAAATCTATCTTGTTTTAAATCTTTTATACCATCATCTTTAGCTCCAAGCCCCATATATTGATTTCTCCTTATTGGTATTATATTTTTCTTTGATCTTTTCTTAATATTATTATCTTTGTCATTATCATTATCATATTCATTATCACTCTCTTCATCTTCTTTTCCATCCCATCCCATACCTCTTAACATTGCAGCACCAAATTCTTCAACAGGTACAGCTTCATAATCTTCTAAGGTTCCAGAATCAGGTCTTGATTCTATATCATGTTTTAACTCTAGCAATTCTTGATCTTCCTCATTGGGTATTGGAGTTATGGTTTCATTGTTATCATGTTTTTTCTTTTCTAAATAATTTATACCATAATGTAATTTCTGTGGTTGATTATTATTTTTAATACTCTTTTGTGTTTTTTCCTTATGTGGATCAAAAATTACTTTTGTATGTTTCTTCCAATCACCATTTCCTAAGTTGGGTATCACCAATGGTTTCTTTTCTTCTTTAGTAAGATCATCTTTACCTATAGCACCTTTCTTTGAATCAAAAGTATCAATTTTTTGAATCTTTCCTTCCTCATCATCATCATCATCATCTCCTTCTTCATCATTTTTGTTGGAAAATTTGGATCCAAATGCATTATTGGGTTTTGTAATACCAGTTTTAGTCTTATTTTTAAGTGAAAACCCACCAAATGATTTAGTTGAAGCAGTATCTTTCTTCTTTAATGAAAATCCAACCATCTTTCCAGTATTGTTTCAATACCTTTTTCAACACAAAAAAAAAAAAATAAACAAACAAAACACAAGTAATTATATCCAACAAAAATAAGTGTATGAGTCTATAGGAAGTCTTAATATATATACAAAAGAATTTCTTTCTCTTCAAAATTAACAAAATAAATAAAATTTCTAAATTACTTTTCAACCAAAAAAAAAAAAAAAAAAAAAAAAAAAAAAAAAAAAAATCAAAACAAATTTTACAACATAAAAACAATCAACAACAACTGTTTAAAATAACAAATCAATTCATACTCAAATACTTTTTTAGATATAGTTATCTTTAACTCTATCACCTCACAACATTCAACTAATAATACCACCTTCCACCACTAATATGTCTGACTATCCAAGTACTGCTAATGAAGAACTCACTCTTCCAAAGGCAACTGTACAAAAGATTATAAGTGAAGTATTGCCCTCAGATCTAACTTTCTCAAAGGAAGCTCGTGATATAGTGATTGAATCTTGTATAGAGTTCATCATGATTTTATCTGATACATCTAATGATATTGCTGAAAATGAAGCAAAGAAAACAATTGCATCTGATCATGTAGTAAAGGCTTTAAAAGAATTAGGATTTCATAGTTATATTGATCCAATTGAAAGTGTGTTACAACAACATAAAGAAACTCAAAAGATAAGAGAAAAGAAGAATAGTAAATTTCAAAACTCAGGTTATACAGAGGAAGAACTTTTAAGACAACAGGAAGAATTGTTTAGACAATCAAGATCAAGATTACAACATACAACATCGTCGGTAGGAACAGAGAATCCAGATTCTGCTGCTGTTAAAACAGAAGTTAAAGATGAAGAATAAGTTAATAATCAGTCATCACGTCAGTTTAGCATTTAATTTAAGTTTATTTGAAGTCATTGTTATTGTTATTTATTTCTCTTCTTTTTTAATGATATTTTCCCTCTAATTTTGCTTTGTTTATGTTTGCTTATTTCATTTTACCCCCTGTACCAATAGACTTTATTCAAACTCAGAATTCTGAATTAATCCTAAATTACAACACAAACCACCCTATTTAACTACTACATACATAACATACTTGAATCAAAAAAAAAAAAAAATAAAAAAAAAATAACGGTGCTAAAAACCATTCTGTAGCTAGATCTATTGAACATAAATATATCGTTAAACATTCACAACACAAAGTTCTTTATAACTTGAAATTAGAAATCAATAACTCTAATTCATTAATTGTCATTTCTCTAATATCTTCCAAAAATATCCAAATCTTCTTCTGCTCATTCAAAATTATTTCTTAAACCCATATTTATTACATCACAAACTTTTTTCAGTCAAACACCATAATCTATTATAATAGATTCAGTGTCATCTTTTAGCATAACATTCTTCAGTTCAAGATCGCCATGATAAATTCCTCTATTATGAATATATGATAGCTGTTCTTTCAACTTGCCTGTTATATATATCATTTTAAGTTTTGCTCCATCTTTGTACTTTGGTCTAAGCTGTTGAAATTATAAAAAAGTAGAGCCATTATGTTTTATTGAAATTCTTAAAGCTTCACCAATAAATACATTTAAAAATTTTAATTCTTGAGATTTCCCTTCTAAATTTTCTTTAGGTATAACTATTTCTGTAGAATTTTCATCAAAGCATTCCAAGAAAAACTGACTCACTTAGTCTTAGTATTTTTGATACAGCATTTGAAGTAGTCATAATCTCTTCTTCTTTTAATCATGAAAATTTTTACTCAGGTTGACTTGTTTCACCAGTTCTCTTGTTATCATATTGTTATTAGATGGTAAGGTAGTAGTGAACTCATGTATTGAGTCATTCAATATTCTTAAAAATGGATTATCCATAGAGGTGACTTTTTTAATGATATAAAATAAAATCAATCTTTGTTTCTTATATGACACAGCCATTCAATCAGAGGTAATGTTTTTATCAACTGCAGCTCTTAATAACTATAAATGATAATAGATATTATCCAATACTGGAGTTTCAATAAAAAACTCTTTGCTTTGGCAATACATCAGCAAAAGTTACTCTCCAAATATCAATGTCATCATCGACATCACCAGTTCGGTTAATAAAATTAGCAAAGTTCATAGGATATAAAGCAAAGAAATCAATAGAATGAGACTTCTAACAGATCAATTACCAGAACTTAAGTGCATTTTCTTCTTAAAGATAAGATATAAACTCATTTAGAAATTAAATTGCTATAAAAAAAGGCTTGGTTATGGGGCACATACTTAAAATTTCTGACACAAAAAAATATCATGTGAATCTTTTTACCCATAATCTTTTACTTGCTTCTCTTTTTATCATTAATTACAATATATTCATTAACTTTTTATTTTAACCCTATATAATTTTTTAAAGTCTTGCTGAATTAAAAGCTGCAATAACGTCCTTCTTTGTAAATCTCTTATCAACACTTTTATAATATGAATCAATAATTTCATCTAATTTAGTAATAATTGAAACAAAAGAACCTTGTAATGCTGACCAAATTTTATCAATTAATTTCTTTTGAATGTTTGATAAATTTTCTTCATTTTCATCATTTGTGAAATGTCTAATAACAATAATTCTTAATTGATTAATTAATTTATTAATTTCAATTGAATCAACATTATTTAATAATTTATTTAAATTAGATTTACTATAAGCATTTCTTTTTGATGGATCAATATTTTTCCCAGCTCTATTAGATCTCATTTTTTCATTAACGAAACCTGAAACACCTTCAACAAAATCATGAATTTTACCAATATGTTCATTGATTAACCCCCTAATATAAACATCTCTTGATTGATTAAAAATTCTTTTATATTCTTCAATTGAATTGTATGTAACTGAATTTTTTTTAGTTTTAAAATTCAAAGATTCAATCAACCAATTTGTATTTTGAATCAAATTAATAGTTTGATTTGATTGATCTCTATGACCATGAATATTTAAAATATTTGTACCATGACCAATACTATCTTTAGCTTTAATTTTAATATCTGGAACATCATTGGATCCATCATTACTAGATTCATCATATAATCTTAACCTATTAATTGTACCGATCTTATCATCTGATGGATCTTGTTTTTGTAAATTTTTCAAAACTGCAGATGTTAATTCATCATAAGAATTACTTAAAATCTTTTTAATTTCAGGTGTTGAGACTAATGATTCAATATTATTCTTTAATAAAATTTTATTAATAATGATTTCAATATCTTCAACAAATAATGTAAAATTTTTAATAATAGTTGAAATACTTCTTTGTTTTTTTAAAATTAATGGATTTTTTTCAATAATTTTAACTTGATTATCAATAAATCTTAACCAATCAATCTTTAACCTATTTGTTAATTTTTTATAAACGGTTAATAAAAATTCTTGATTTGTTGAAATAAAATTTTTATCTAAAATTTCAATATGTAATAAAATACCTGGTGTTAATTTTTGGTTATTTCTTGAAATTTGAATAACTGATTTTGTTAAATCATCAAATTGTGGTTGAAAAATATTTGTCATCGAATCAAAAATCTCTTTAGCATTTTCTCTATCAAATTCAACTTCATTTGCTTCACCAGTTAATAACTGTGATCTTGAATTAATTGGATTATTTTCAATATAATCTGATAATTCAATATCTTGATAATTATTTGAAAGATGGAAAAATTTTAGAATAAAATCTTGCTGTAGAATAATTTGATCTTTAATATTATTCAAACTTAAAATAATTAATTCAATTTGATTTTGATCACTACCATTTTGTTGTAAACTTGAAATATTTGAAAGATCTGAATGTTCACTCAAACTATTATTCTTACTATCATCATTATCACTATAACTGTTTAATTCTTCATCTTCATCATGATCTAATAAGCCAAACTTTTGTTTTAATTTTAATTGTTTTGATTCAATTGATTCTTTCTTTGGAGATCTATTAAAAGGTCTATGTTTCTTAATTGGATTTGAACTTTCAGATTTTTTATCATTATTATTACCATTAATAATTATTGTAGTTGATGGTTGATTAGCTAATGAAAATACTTCTTTTTGATTATTAGAAATATCATTTAAATAATTTTCTTGTTGTTTTTCAAAGAATAAGCCATATAAAGGTTTAATTAATTTTTCCCAATTATCAAAAATTTCATAAAATGAATTTTTATAAACTTGTTTTGAAAATAAAGTTAATGATGAATAAATTAATAATTTTGCAAAATTATTAAACATAATATTATAAACTTTATTATCTTCATTAATTTGAAGACCTGTCATAACATTAATTAAATTTTTAGAAATAATTTGAAATTTATTATTTAAATCATAATTTAATTTTGTTAAGAAGTTAATTATAACATTTTCATAACTTGAAGTCTTTTCTTTTAAAGCTCTCATATCTGCTAAATCTTCATCATTGGAATTTGTACCTCTAATTGCTAAAATAGCACTTTGTAAATCACAAAGAACAACTTCAATATTTGAAATATTATCATCAATATTTGAATTAATTAAAATATTTAAAGAATTTTCATCAACAGATATAGTATTTAATAATTTTTGTAAATCATTCCATAAATTCTTTTTATTCATTGTACCAACTTGTAAACCTTGAGATTCATTTTCAACATATTTAATATCATTCATAAAATTTGATAATTCAATTGAAAAATAATTAAAATTTGGTATTATTTTATCACATTCATGATTAATTGAATTTTTAAAATTATTTAAACTTGAAGATTTGTTTTGAACATCAATAATTTGTTTTGTTGTTTCATATTCTAATTCATTTAATTTCTTTAATAATTTTTGTGTTAAAGTTGTTGAATCATCTGAAGTTTCCCAATTAATTTCATCAAAGATATCCTCAAAATCATTACTATCTTCATCATCGTTAATAATTAAACTATTATTAATACCATCATTTTCATTATTACTATCAAAGTTTGAACCAACTGTATTACGACGAGGTTGACGATGATTGAATTTTGAAGAAGCTGATAAATTACGATTTCTTATTGATAATAAAGATTCATCATTTAAATCATCATATTCAACAGTTTTATCAATTGGTGATAAATCATTATCAACATCATCATTATAACTAACAGAGGATTGATCATCATCTTCTTCATCAGCCATATTTTGATCTTCATTAATATTTTTATTTGGGAATTGTTCTAAAAATATATCAGATGGATCAGTTTGTTGATCTAATGAAATAGCTGAAGGTAAATTTATATTACCTAGAGATCTCTTTCTAAATGGATTATTGGAATGTTGATTATCATCATGATCAGCAACGTTGTTATTGATACTGGTAGCACTATTCAGTAAATTAACAGGAGTTTCACCATAGGAATTAAAAGTCATTGGAGTCTTTGTTTCAGAATTATTAGTGACTTCACTCAAATGAGTATTTAATTGAGGACGTTCATTAACAATGTTATTATTATTAGTAGTAGTAGTAGTAGTAGTAGTAGTAGTAGTATTGCTATTTAATGTATCAATTTTTGAACTTTTGAATAATTCTAAATCAAGTGCTTCTTCTTGAAGATTTTTAGCTAACTCTGGAGATTGTTGGTCTTCTTCACCATCATTTGTATAATCATTGTATAAATCAGTAAAATCATCAACTGATTTTTCATCACCTTCATCTTGTTCTTGATGTTGTGTTAAACTCTTTGATGGGGAATTTGATGTCTTATTTGGACTATAATTCATAATTGAATCATCTGCTGTACCATCATTAGCATCAGCGAAATGGTCATCATCATCATCATCATCATCATCATCTGAATCTGAATATTCTTCATCTTGTTCCTTTTCATATTCAATTTGACTCTTTCTATGAATTTTCATATCAATATTTGCAACTGATGAAGCTGTTAAAGGTCTAAACATATCTTCATTAGTTGGATCTAAAACATTTTTTGATTCAAAAGTTTGTAAAGTAGCATCATCATATTGTTGAGGATTTGTAACAGTTGCGACATTATTTTCTAATTTCATTGAATCTAATTGTTGAGTAATATCATCAGTATAAGAATCAAATATATCATTAGTATCACTATTAGTAGTAGTTGTAGTTGTTGAAACCATTGGTTCAGAATCTTTTTTAATATTTTCAAAATCTAATTGTTTAGAAGGTAATAAAGCACTTGGAATATTTGAAGAAGTTGAAAAAACAATTTCCTTTTTTGGACTTTGTCTTAATAGAGATCTTGAAGGTATTATTTCATCATTTTTTAATTTCGAAATTGGAGATGACTCATTATTTTGCATGGGTTGAATATTTGTTGGAGTTTTTGTTCTTTGATGATTATTAGTTTTTATTGAATTTGTTGTTGCAGTTGAAGAGCGTCTTCTCTCATTAGGATTTAAAGCAATTAGAGCAGGAGTATAATTTGAATTTTGATTATTTATTGGAGCAGTTGTTGGTTCATTAAATGGTTTCTTTGGTGAATTAGTTTTAATTGAATCAGGAGTTGATGTTACAATAGGTTTTGGAGTTGAAGTAGGTATGTGAGGTTTTTGTGGTTGAGAATTAGAATTAGATCTTTGTTTTTGTTGTTCATTATTCTTTGATAAATCAATTTTTAAACCAGCTTTATAAACAGGTTCAGTTAAACCAAATAATTTTAAATCCCAATTTAATAATAAAGGATAATTACCATTTGTAAATTTATTAAAAATATTAACTAAACTTTTAATAAAAATAATTCTTTCTTTTGAAGTATTTGTCTCCCAATAATAATCTTTAACAATATTAATTAAAAATCCGACATCATTTGATAATTCTCTTTGAATTGAAATTAAATCAGATAAATTCCAAGATCTACCAATTTGAAAAGAACCATTTGAATTTTCTCTACCTTTATTTAATTTAACATTACCATTTTTTTCAACAGATATACATAATATTCTTTTCTTTTTATTTTCAATTAGAGAATTTCTTGGACAAGAAGAAGGGAATTTTGAATCTTCAATAATTCTAACATGAGTTATATAACTTTCTAATAAAATATTATCAATTGGATCTTTTTTATCAAAACAATATTTAATTAAACGTTGTTTATCACTTTCATATTGTTTTGCTAAATCAATTTGACTTTGAGCTGATAAATTTGAAGTAGAATTTGGTTTATTAGAACGAGAAGAAAGTTGTCTTTGTTTTTGTTGTAAATTTGAACTTGATAGTGAAGGTTTAATAGATTTTGAGGAATTTGATGAAGAACTTAATGGTTGTTTATTTTTTAGAGGAGAATCTGTAGAGTTTGAGTTACTGTGACTCTTTTTATGAATTGAGTTGAATGGAGAGTTTATCGCCATTGTCTCTTTCTCTTAAGCTTGTTGTTTGCTGTATATTTTGATTTGATTTGATTTAATTTAATTTAATTTAATTTGTTGCTAGTTGTTCAGTTTTTTTTTTGTTTTTGGTTATTTTTTTTTTTTTTTTTTGTTGAAGGTATAATTTTTAACTCCGAAAAAGACGGATATTAAAAATCACGTGAATCAGCCCTAATGAAGCCCTAATAAATAAACCTTAAAAAATAAAATTAAATTTGTAAAAAGTTTATCCATAAAGTTGTGCCATAATTAAGTTGGAGAGCAGATAAAAGATGAAATAGAACAATAGAACAACAAACATATTTACAAATTACCATTTCAACCGTTAATTACACTTCAACAACTTCAAAACTTCAAATGAGGTTATAAATTATTTTTTTTTTTATTAAAAGTGGTGTCACAAAATAAACAAATTAAACAATCAATTATAATAACAAATAAGAAAAAAAAAATTTTAATTTAGTAGATGGCACTAGGAATGTTTAAAAGAAGAGTGGGATTATGGTTTACATGAGAGTTGACGGTTGTTTAGTGATTGGAGATTAGCGATTGGTGATAGTATTGAGTTAGCTCTTGTTCTATATAGATTGAATCTTCATATATTTATTAATTATGGGTACATTTAAAAAGAACAATTGTATTATTTTACTTAGTTTTCTGGTGATGGAATTGATGGAAAACAAAAGAATTCCCTAAAGATTGAAATAATGAAAGTCAATCAACCTTTAATAAAATTCTCACCTGATTTTTCAAATGATTTGATTTGTTTTACTTATGTTGTTGTTGTTTTTTTGGTAACTTTACTTCTTTCACTTCAATTAACCCATTAACTAATAATAAATTTAAATCATATCATTTTTATTAAAACAATTATAAATAATTTTTTTAATAGAACCATTTTCATTAAACCATTAATAATTTACTCAACTACCATTAGATCCGTAATGTAATGTTTTATTAAATTGAATATAAATATAACTTGAATTATCCCCTTTATCTATTTGACATATATCTCTATTAAACAAATTAATTTAATTAAGAAAAAAATACAAAAATTTCAAACATTCAAATAATTTCAGATATTTTAAGATATACAGAGATGTCATCAAGTGCTCATAATTCTCAAGAAGATTTAAATACTGCTGCTGCTTCAGTTCAAAACAATGAAAATGTTCCAAAACAACAACAACAACAAGGTGAAGAAGCTGATGGTTCATTACCATATCAAGGTACTTATCCTCATCCAACTCCTTATGGTAGATTAAATGTTAATAATTTTGAAGGTTATACTTCAAATTATCAAGATCCTGAATCTTTAAACATTAATATGATGTATCCATTTACTGGTAATTTAAATTTAGGTTATCAACCAATTCCAACAAGAAAATTTGCTAATCCTGTTCCAGCTGGTATTTCAGCTTTAGGTATTTCATTATTTACTTTAAGTTTAATTTTATTAAGAACTAGACATGTTACAAATGATGCTATTGTTATTGGTCCTTTCTTCTTTTTAGCATTTTTAATTCAAATTATTACAGGTATTTGGTGTATTGTTTTAGAAAATACTTATGCTGCAACAATTTTATTATGTTATGGTGGTTTCTTTGGTTCATTTGCTGCTATTTTAACTGGTGGTTTTGAAATTGTTTCAAGTTATACAACAACTGAAGAATTTGAAAATGCTTTAGGTTATTATTTATCAGCTTGGACAATTTTTGCAATTTTAACTTGGGGTGTTACATTTAAATCAACTTTACCAATTTTTGCATTAACTTTCTGTGTATGGTTATTCTTTTTATTATTAACTATTGCTACATTCTCAGGTTCAGAAGGTTGTGCTAAAGCATCAGGTGTTTTTGGTTTTATTTCAGCTGTTGCTTGTTTCTATGTTGCTTGGACAGGTTTATCATCAAAGGCCAATTCTTATTTCGTTATTCCAACAACTTATTTACCAGGTTCATCAACTCCAGATCAAAGAAAATTTTGGAATTTTAGAGTTTAAACACCAGTCCATATTTAAAATCAATAAGAAAAATCATTGACTAACTATTAATTAATTAATACCTTTTAAACACTTTTTTTTTTATGACTTAAAGATAAAAAACTTTTTTTTTTTTCTTTTTAATGATTTATGAAATAACTTAATAGGTCTTTCATTCTCTTTAAGAAAAAGACTGGAGATTAATTATTATAAATAATAAATAAATAATATATATTTAATGATAAACTTTTGTAATTTACTTTGACTTTTAGAACTACAACTAATTTCTAATTCTTAGATTAAAATGACATTTTTTTTTTTTCTTTTTGTTGTAATAAGTACAAACTATAAAACAAATAAAATTGATAATGAATTGAAAAAATAATAAGATATAAAAAACAAGTATATATCAATAATAATAATAATTAAAATAAAAATAAAAATAATAATAATAATTAATAATAATTGAAAAAAAAAATTGTATAAGAGTTTATAAATAATATAAATTAAAACTTTGGAGGAAATGAAAAATATAAAAATAAAAATAAAAATAAAAATAAAAATAAAAATAATAAAAAAATAAAAATAAAAAACCAAAAACATTAACATTAATATTAACATTTATAAGTAAAAATATGAACTAATCTGAGCATTTTACTTTCTTCTCTAAATCTCATACTAACATTTTTATTTTTTTATTTTTTTTTGTTTGGTAGGAGGAGGGGGGGGGAAAAAACAAAACACACACATTTATTTATAATAACACCTTTTTTTTTTCTCTTAATTTGTTTTAATCATAATAATAAGTCTTTTAAATGGTATAAATAATTAATCTGATAGAATAACATCCATAATGAATTTATCATAAGCAAAAATATGAAAAGAATCTTTTGAAGAAATATTTAAATTTGAATTTAATTGATCATTAATTAAATTAATATTAATAATTTGATTTAATTTTAATTCAAAAGGAATTTTACAAAGCCAAACTCTTGTTTTATAAACTTTAAACATTTCTTTAATAAATTTTCTAAAATCTAAACGTTCATTTGTATGATAATAAATAATTAATTTTTTAAAATCAAATTGATATTCTGTTGAAATAATATTTAATTTTGATATTGTTGAAGAATTTAATTTTAAATTATTTGAAGAATTTATTAAATTTTCATTTAAATTTGAATTTGTTTTAAATTTTGCTGTATTAAAACTTTTTAATTCTAATTCTAATTTTGATTTTAAAATATTCATTTCATTTGGTTTTAAAAATCTTAAAACTTGTTTTGATGGTGGTAAAAATTGAGTTAATTCATCTAAAATAATATTATT
>JAJMKZ010000392.1:0-29614 GCA_030564005.1 Ruyongia tratensis | reverse complement strand
GTGGGTTTTTTTTTTTTTCAGCAATATAAAAGAACGAATCTAAATAGATGAAAATAACAAATATAAAAACTATAATTAAAACAATAATGAGCGTAAGAAGATACAAGAATTAACATGGTTTATAACGGATGAATGATTAAAGTTTTAAACTCTTCTCCATAGTTTATTTCTTAAAAAAGTTCAAAAAATCCAGCTATGAAAAACACCTAATAAAATAAAATATTAAGTAAAATAATAAAGATTTTTTTTGGGTGTTTGGATTTTATATTTTAATATGACGTTTTTTTTAATATTCAAAAGAGCATATATATTAGTGTATAGATATATAGTAGAGGGGGGGTATAGAATGGAGAAAGTACATAGTATTCTATATACTATGCAAATTAGTAAAAGACGTTAAATAGAAAAATTGAAGTAGTATAAATAATTTTTTTTTTGTTTGTTTGTTATTTTAAAAAATTGGTTTCAAATAAAAATATCACAACGTCATATGAATAAAAGATAAAAACAAGATCATTATAATAGTACATTTTCTATTTTCTTGAATCTATTGATCAGTTAGTTGAAGATCGACCAATGAAATTTTCTGCTTTTAGATTTAAATAGCAATAGTAATACAAGTTAAAGCCATGAAACCAATAAAAGCTCTGGAGAATGAACCATATTCTAACATTGAAGCAATAGCATTGTAGATTGATGGAACAGTAATTGAGTTAGCATTACCTTTAGAACTTGAAGAACTTAAAGCAGTTGAAGAAGATAAGGATGAACTTGAAGTTGAGGTTGAAGTAGCAGATTTCTTTGAACTTGAACTTGATTCTTCAGTAGTAGTAGAAGTTGAAACAACAGAGTCTTCATCAAAGTAACAATCTTCTTGAGTGTTACCAACATCAGTGCCTAAGGCTTCACCAGCACCAGTTGATAAGTAAGAAGAAGCTGATGATGGCATATCTGGTAAAGTGTTATCAGCTTCCCAAACACCTGATTCATAACTTGGACAAGTTGAATAGTTACCAGTAGCTGAATAACCACCATCTCCAGTTGGGTTTTCAGTTGAATTATATTGAGCTTGTAAATTATAGAAATCAGTTAATCTTTCAACATAACTACTGTTAATAATTTTAACTAAACCATAATCACTACCTTCTTCACTATATTCATAAACAAGACCACCAGAGAAAACACCAGTCATTTTTTCTGAATAAATACTTTCAATTTCAGTAAAAGCTCTTGAATCACCAACTGTATTACAACCAAATTCTGATAAAAAGATTGGAAGATCATAATCAGCATACATTTTAACTTTTTCACTATAACCTGAAACAGTGAACGAAGAAGAACCACACCATGAATAGTCATTAACACCAAACATATCGATTCTTGCTTCAGCATCATCACCACAATTTAAATATTCTGCAATTTGTAATCTATTTGAAGAAATATCAGCAGCTGAATAACCGACTGGAATTTGTCTATAATCCATTGATTTAATATAAGTTTTCATATCTCTAACAACAGCTTTGACATAAGTAGCTAAAGCAGTGTTATTGTCACTGTTGACAACTTCATTACCAGCAAAGAAACCTAAAACATTATCATATTCGGCAAATGCATCAATAGTAGCAAAGACATTTTGTAAGTATAACGAGTTATAAGAACAAGCAACATCATATCTTGAAAGAGAAGCGGTTGGAGTGTTGACATCTAAGATTAAATAAATACCAGCATCAGCTAAAGCATTCATACAATAATCATGATCAGCAGCATTATCAACGGAATAAACTCTGATGGTATTAATACCTAATTCTTGAAAAACAGCGATATCTCTGGTACAGGTATCTTCATTTGAAAGAGGATCAGTAAGATTTGAAGACCCACCTGGTTGATAATCAACACCTCTTATATAGAAACGTTCACCAGAATCAGTATCCCAAAAGGCATTACCGGTAATGTTAATAGTTGCAATAGCTGAAACTAAAGATGGGATAACGGTAGCTGAGAATAATAAAGACTTAAAAAATTGCATTATGATATTAAATTCTCTTAAAAAAAGCTCAAAAAAGAACGAAATTAATGAATAATAAAAGTAAAAAAAATTTTAGTTGAACCCTTTGAGGCTTGAAATGTAAACAAAAACAATGGAATCTGATCAAAGAATGTTGCTTAGATAGGGGTGGTGGATATTATGGACGCTCTGATTATTTGGTATTGAAAGGGATAGCAAGCACCTAAGAACAGAATAAACGAGTGTATTTATATATCTAAAGTTTAGTTCTTTTTAAAATGATTTAAAACAAGTGAAAAATCTTTTTTGATCTGAAATAAATAAATAAAAATAGATGAAAAGTGTTAAAAAAAAAAAGTTTATGAAACAATTTCATAAAAAATGAAATTCTTCGATCGGTGTCTGGATGTCCATTTTTTAGTAGAAATTACCGCTTTGGGATTAATCAAATTTCTCGAAATTTGTAAGTTTTGGTATTAATTGACTTTATTTGTAGTAACTTGCAACTGATATACTTTATTGAGGTGTAGTAAACCCCTTCTACTATAATATAGATTCTTAAAACTAGGTTGACCCTTTTGAAAGTTCAAAGAATTAACAATCATCTATTGTATTTTGACCAAAACCCGTGTAAATTATGTCATCAAAAATTACCTTTTAAACCATCATCACCATTAAATATTTAATTGACCTTTCTTAATTTGAAGTTTAACAATTAAAATAAATAAGTATGGGGTGTCTGCTATATCAATTAAATTCTGCTGGATTAAGTTTACATCTTAAAATTAAATTAGAAAAATCACAAAAATTTCAATTAAAATAACTGAGAATTTAATCATTATCAAAATCAAGTAAATTTAAACAACTAGATTGTTTCTTTACTTAAGGGAGGATGTTCTTTAATACTTATCTTCTCTGATTAGAGTCTAATTACTAATCACTTATCACTATTCATCACCGGTTTACACTTTTTTATAATCTGACTAATGATGAACTACTACTATAAGTGAACTTAATATATTTTTATGGTGAAGGGCAAAGTCTATACAAAATATATAAGAAATGAAAGTGAGAAACACATTCTTTAAGTAGTCGATGAATATAAATAGAATTTTATTTTATTTTATTTAGCTTAACATACCTCAACAAAGATCTTAACTTCATGGGAAGTTTATGTTCTGTCAATCTTTGATGCTTTATTTTGAAACAGTTTAAGTAATGGTTATAATGAATTTGCTTTATGGCTAAAATCCTTAAGTAAATATTCAACACCAGAATTGAATAGATTGACATCTATTCCTCCAGCTTTAGGTATTGCATTTATTCTTGTTGTTAATTTTTTTTGCTGATATTATGAGATCAAGATCGTTGGCTGGTTTCTGGTGTGAACGTGTTAATTTCATAGGTTCCTTGATTATATTATATTTGGAATGTTTCAACAAATGCTAAATGGTCTATTTTGATATTATTATCAGTTCTGTTATCTATATTTGGATTGTTAATAATGCAAGACATGTCCCACAAGGGCGTGCTATCATTATATGTTTATGTAACATGTTTAGTAGTTGGTCTACTGCTTGGATTGATATTTTGACTTATCCAACTTCTCAAGGTCTAAGGTTTAAAAGAGGTTATACTTATACCACAATTATTGATGCTACACTGATTGCTTGGATTTGTGTTGTAACATTTTTTTTATAAGAAAAAAGAGAGAGAAGATACTAGAAATAATGATATTGTTTTATATTAAGAAGAATTTACTTAGCGATAAAAAATATCATGGATTTTTCATAACAAATTGAACTAATTGAAGTTATACATAATCATGATGGAAAGAGATAGTTTCTGATATTTTAAATTTATCTATTTAGCGTCGTTTAAATTGAATAAATTTGAATTAGAAATCCTTTTATTTTTTTTCAAAAGTCTAATTGTAATGTTTTGTGATTCGAAATTTTATTCTATAAGGCAACGCTTTTTTTTTAAAAAAAAAAAAAAAAAAAAAACTCTATGTTATAGCTTAATATTTGTTGGATGTAAATAATAAAATATATAAGTTATTTAGTAAGTTAATGATATTTTAATCATTTCCTAAAGTTTTTTCACTATTTCTAATAATATCAAGAATTTTATAAATTAGACTTTAACTAGAATCAAAAATTTCATTATGTTTGACTTCAATCTCTCGGAAATAAAAATTTAGCGTTAATTCCGCATATCACGTGAATTTTATAGAATATTTGTAGAGGCTCTTAACCACTTTTAGTAACATGAGGTCTACTTTTATCATCTTATTTATAACGATTTTAAAGGACCTTATAATTTAATTAATTAACTCTTTGTTATTTCATTATAATTACTTAAAAAAGGCGTAAATTTGTTAAAAATTTATTAATGATCTGTAGAGAGCTTAAGCTTCGATCCATCAGAATTAATTATTTTTTATTAATCAAATTTTGGTATATGGATTGAATTATTTTTGTATTTTTGGAAAATCAGTTCTAAAATCAGAGTATATCTACTTTTTTTTTATTCAACTTATTTCATTTTACTGCAACTAAATAGATAGCACTAAAGGTCTTTTAATAACATGTCAACACTAGACATCCGAACATTTACTAAAAAAAGACAAAACAATACAAATCAGATTAAGCGATAAAGCTATAAAACCACCCCCCAACAATTAAGTCCAGAGACTATAATTAATGCCTGAACAACCATGTTCAAGATTTCTAAATCATATCAATTCTCAAAGAAACAGAGATGCATGGAGTGCAAGAGAAGAAAAAAGAAGTGTGAAGTTGTTGGAACTGAATGCCAATATTGTATCAAGAAGGGAATAACATGTCAGTTCTCTGAAGATGAAGTGGTTCACTACAACGGTCTGTCAAAGTCAAAGTCAAAGTCAAAGAGCACTACTATTGGCCAAGCTGATGTAACAAAGAAACTAATGAAATCTGGGGCTAAAACAAACAACTATTCTCTGTTAATGTCGATATATGATGAATTAAGAAAGGTTCCTAAAGATGATAGCCTCTCTAGAAAGCTGGGCGCTGTGGGATTCGTACCCATACCCATACTATATCTACCATCAAATACACTAGTTCAAACCACAGATAATAATATACCAACTCTTCATCATACTACGATTCTTAAACCAGTGGCAGATGATACCACACCAATACCTAAAACCTTTTCACTTTTTGAATTCATCTTATCAGCAACAAGAGTGGAACTAGCAGGAACTGTTTCTGATTCAGAAGAAGATATACTCAAATTAGAAGATATTGATAAGTTTCTTAAACAGGGAAAGTTTAGAAGTACAACGATTAAGGCATTACTGAAGAATCATTTTAAAGGTGAAGGTTCAAATAATACTACTACAAATAATCCTATAAACATGCATGATAGTTCATTAGAACATGTTGAGTTCATAATCAATTTGGAAGACTTAAAGAGGGATTATCCTGTCAAAGAAGCAGCTGTAGCCATTAGTGAAGATGAATCTGAAAAATTTGCAAACCTTCCAGAATCAATGGAGAGCGAATTTGCTGATGATTTATTCAATTATTTCTGTAAGATTTGCCAGAATACTGGAAGTATATTCAAGGATTCAGCATCATCTTCTTCATTAGATTTTAAAACACAAGAAAAGAAATCTCCAAAAAATATTAATTTTTTGAATATTTGTCTACCTGTGATATTTGGAAGTGCTAACGCTTTGAAAGTTGTCCTTTTAATCTCATACTATCATATGTTACAAAGAGGTACCTCCAATTATACAATAGATTATCTTTATTCTAAAAAACAGCTTATGGATGAAATGCATTTATCAGTTCTTAAAGAAACACAAAAAAGATTATCCAATACTTTTTCATTATGTTGTGATCATTCTTTTCTATGTGTTTTTCTCTTGATGACTCTGGAAGTTATTAAGGGAATGAGAGGTTCACTCTGGAGTAAACTTTTGAAATTATCACAATGTATGATCACATTTAGAGGAGGTGTTGAGAGAGTAACATCACATGCCACAGGGTTATGTATTATGAATCTTTTAATTCCCCATTTTTCTACTGGAATGATATATTCCTTGAATCAAGGAAATCAATTAGAAGAGGCTGATATGATTAGTTATGTGGATTTAATTTTCATATTACAGAGAAATAAAGACTTGAAATTCTTTGATAATTTTAACAGTTTACCGAATCTTGATATGAATGAAATCTTACAAATTTATGGTCAAATATCACAATTACATAATTTGGTAAAAGTGACATATGATGCTAATAATATTGGCTCTGACATTTCTTTAGAAACTTATGGAAATTATGATTCAGTCAGTTATGAAAATTTAGAACATTTATTAAATGAAGCTGAACAATTAGAGGAAAAGATAAAAAAAATAAGTCGAGCATATGATAGTGAGCATCTAGAGATAACAGTCCAAAATCATTATCAAACGCAATCAAGATTTGCTTTGAAGTGTTCCTTGTTATATCTATATCAGATGGTTTTCAGATATACAGCTTTATCTCCAAAAACTGTTCTAGCTTTGAAAGGACTATTGGGAGAGTTTCAATATGTTGTTCAAGAAACAATACAACTTTCACAACAACATGATTTTTTGGATCATGACTTGAAGATCTTTATATTACCATTATTATTAGTTGGTGTTGATAGTATCTCACAAAAGAAACGTGACTGGATCAAAGATCAATTAATGAGATTATACAATGTGACTAAAAAAGAGAGTTTATATACGTGTGTTTTATTGTTAGAAGAAGTTTGGAAGGAAGAATTAGATAGTTCACACTATATTGATTGGTGTTCTATATCACAAAAGCATTCATATTTTGTATGTCTTTTAGGATAAAAACATGAGTTAAATATATGTATCAATCTTATATTGATATTGTAAATTATTAAATTGATATATTTAGAAAAAATGAACTTATAAACGGGCCTTTAAGTCTCTCTTGACTTTCAAATCAGTTGAAGTTGAGAAATTTTGAATTTCATATCTTCTCTTACTATCTAGTTTTTCCTTCAATCCATTTGGATCCTTTTTGTATGCTTTCTTTTCACTCCAACTAAATAGTTTTGTATAGGTATTCTCGCGAGATTCAATCTTATCAACTAAGAATTGACCAAGAACTGGTAACATTTTGAAAGCATGACCTGAACCACCACATGCAACAAATAGACCTTTCTTACCTGGAACGAAATCATAGATATAATCATTATTAATGGTATCAGTATACCATAATATTTGACTATTAAACTTGATATCAGCTTCAACAAGATCTGGGAAGAAAACATTCATCCAAGTATGAACTTGATCCATAATATCTTTTGTCAAAGTTTTGAATGGTGGACTGCTGTTTTGAGTCTTTGGAATAGAAACAATTTTACCAGATTCAGTCTTGATTGGATTGGTATATTTGGTTTGTCTAACAATAATTTTCATTAATCCTTCTGGCTCAGTTAATGGAAACATGAACATACCAGCAAGATGATCATGTTCTCTTGAATGACCTGTCTTCCAAGAGACCAATGGGAAATTTTTTGTAGAATATTTGACCTTTAAATCTGGACGATTATCTGGGATCTTGAATGTTAAAATATTACCAGCAGTACCTTCATTGATACCATCCAATTCTTCGACGATTGAAGTTGACCATGGACCAGCATTAATAACAACTAAATCTGACTTTTGTATTCTACCATCTTTAGTGATAATACCACCAATTATGGATTTGGCACTATCATTATAGACAAAATCAGCAAATGTACCCTTATCACCACCTAAAATGAACTTAACACCCATTTTTTCACATAAATATTTAGCATATTGACAAGCTCTTGAAGCATAAATCATACCTGAAGTTGTATCTAACGCACCTTCTAAAGTTGGAATCTTAGTTTTCAAGTCCAAAGCAAATTTAAGTTTTGTTCTTAAACCACAAGCATTAGCTCTCTTGACATCTTCTGGATTATTAATATCGTATCTTAATGGTGCAAACCCATCTTTAGCAAAATTATCTCTTGATGCAATTTCTTCCCAACCTAATTGATCATCTAATCTCAACATACTGCACATATCCAAGATTTTTGTGTCACTATATTTCTTTGCTTCTGAAGGTGGCAATGTAGTTATATCTTGATCCCATTTCTCCCATATTTCGAAAGCTTGAAAGGCCAAATCTTGATAATGTTTCTTTTCAGCGTATTGAGCTCTAAAGATTTTGTTCAAATCCGCTGAAGCTGTATCAGCACCCTCTAAGAATGTGTAGTGGTTCTTAGCCATATCCAATCTATCAAAAACTGTGATGTTACTGTATCCATTTTGAGCTAGATGTAAAGCATTTGATAATCCAAATACACCAGCACCAACAAGAATGATGGGTGAATTCTTTGAATATGAAGAAGACATTATTGATGTTAATTTATGAAGCTCTCTTTCTTGCTGATTTAAAAATGAGAAATGTTCCAAATAAGAAGTATATATAGAGAGATTGGAATTAGAGAAGAATGTGGGATCATTGGAAGTATTGTACAACTAGTAATTATTGAGTGGAATCTCTGACACTCAAGTAAACGTCGCTGATGATACGTATTAAAATAGTATTGCGAAGAAATTCGAAATGTCGCAGTGATTTCCAAATTCGGAAACATAACTGATTTTTACCTGATATGGAAGTTATTGCGAAAAGCAGGATTTAATTGTAATTTGTATGTATTGTTTGGTGTATCTGACATTGTGAGATACAACTGTTGCTCTTGGTCTCTTGGTCTCTTGGTCTCTTGGCACTTGATTTGATAATTGGAAATTGGCATCACCTTTGCGAAGACTGGAAGAAGAAGGAGTTGCGCATCTAACTTATAAGATTGTGGAGATAACTAGTAAAACGGACATAAACCTTTAATAATTTAAAATCAAACTTCCCTGATATAACTTATCTGACTTTTCAACAATCACATCTCTTATGTCACCTATCAAAGTAGATACCACAGATATTTACATTTTACATTTTTATTATTTAAACTCCAGAATATCCAGTAAATTCTCATCAGCAGCCAGATCCAATTAGCAATATAGGAACAAAATGTCCACCATAGACAATGCTTCAAACAATGAGAAAGTTTCAAATCTAGAAAAGACTGGTGAAGTCTTTGAAGTACATGAGTTGAAAGCCATACTCTCCCAAGAAGAACTAAAAGAAGTGGATCAAGGTTTTCAAGTTGCTTTGGAAACTGAAAACTTTGTTATTGATTCAGAAAAGGAAAAAAAGTTAATTCGTAAGATTGATTTCTACATCTTACCAATGATGTGTATGTTGATGAGTTGTCAATTGATGGATAAATCAACAAATTCATATGCTAGTGTTTTAGGTCTTTTGACGGATTTAGGTATGTTATGTTTTATATCAACTTTCTTGAACTTACATTATAACTGTATAATTACTAATACTTAAATCTTTTAGGGATGTCTACTCGTCAATATTCTTGGGTTGCAACCTCTTTCTATTTGGCATACATGATTTTTGAATATCCTGCCAATATGTTACTACAAAGATTTCCAGCTTCAAAGACTTTAGGTATCGCCGTTATCCTTTGGGGTGTAGTTATCTGTTGTCATGGTGCTTGTCATTCTACTTCTGCTTTCTTAACTTGTCGTACCTTACTTGGTATTTTTGAATCTTTCATGGATCCAATGTACATGATTCTGGTAAGTTTTAATGAAATTATTCAAATTAAAAAAAAAACAAAAAAAAACAAATCATATTAACCAAAAACTCTTGATTTCTAGACAAGTCAATGGTATAAGAAAGATGAACAATATATTAGATGCGGTGTTTGGTTAGGTTTCCAAGGTTTCGGTACTATGCTTGGTTCTGGTATTGCTTATGGCTTTCACAAACATGAAGGTTCCTACAATATGCAACCATGGAGATTAATGTATATTTGTTGTGGTATAATTACCATTTTTTGGGGTATCATTTCATATTTTCATATTCCTGATATACCAACAAAAGCTTGGTTCTTATCTGAAGAAGAAAAGATCTATGTTGTTGAAAGAGTTCGTGATAATAGAACTGGGTTTGGTAATCAAAAGTATAAAATTAGTCAATTCAAAGAAGCAGCTCGTGATCCATGTACTTATTTGTTCTTCTTTTACATGGTTAGTTATGGTATTTCAAATGGTTCCATTGGTAATTTTGGTAGCTTAATTTTGAAAAATCAATTCAAGTTAAGTACTGGTGAGACTTTATTGTTTAACATGATTGGCTCAGGTATTGATATAGTTTTCCCATTATCATTTGCCTACCTAAATAAATTCTTATTACCAAGTAGATTATTGACTGGTTTCTTCATTAACTCATTGGTATTTACAGGGTTATGTATGTTAGCATTTGCTCCAACTTCAGGTGCTAAAATGACAGGTTATTATTTAACATATTTGACAACTTCCAGTTGGGCAACTATGTCATCTATTATCAGTTCTAATGTTGCTGGTCATACTAAGAAAATTACTGCTAATACTGTCTTTTTAGTTGGTTTCTGTGTTGGTAATATGATTGGTCCTCAAACTTTCAAGTCTGTCCAATCTCCAATCTATATTACAGCAAAGAGATGTATGGTTGGTACTTATACTTTAGCTGTTTTGTCTCCATTGATCTTATTCTTTATTTATTATTTCAGAAATAAGAAAAGAAATGAAGCTGCTTTGAACACAAAGGTTGAAGATGGTATAGCTCTTCAATTCGGTGATATGACTGATTTTGCTAATCCAAACTTCAGATATGAATTATAATATTATATTTTGGAAGGTAAAAATCCTTATATTTCTAATTTTATGATAAATAAATAAACAAATAAATATTTATTAAAACTTTGTTATAAACTTCGTATGTATTTTTCAAAAAAGAAAGCTTCAACAACAGATAGCAAATTTCAATAGAGATAGATGTCAGAGCTTGATCTGCAGCTTTTGTAACATATTTCATGTTGACCAAAGATGAACTGGAATTATCAATATTTGATGTCATCATATATATTTGTAATATTTGTGAAATATAATCAAGATCTTACAACCAGTATACTAGTATGCAATTTTGATTTTAAAAATATCTAAACAACTTGCAATTTCTATAGAGAGAACCATATCTATTATTCCCAGTATTACTATTTGTATATATATCAGTAGACATTAGATACCAGCTTACATTCTAGTGCTAAGTAGTGTCTGGAGTTTTGTAAGATGCGATTTACAAAAAAGGAAGTTTCAGCGCTCTCTGGCTATTAACTTTCTTTGAAACCACATACAAAATCAAACTGTCACTATAAAATGAGCCAGGAACGTCATATTTTTATATCAATTGTACTAACCTAATTAAAATTAATAATTTATCAACTATCAATCAAAGCATAATAGTTTGCTCAATTAATTAAAAAAAATAAAAAGTTTGTAATGTCTGTTCCTGAAGAAATAATTATCATTGGTACAGGAGTATTTGGTATATCAACAACCATCTCTTTGGCAACTCAATATCCATCAACAAAGATCCATGTAATTGATCGTTATGAACCTCCTGTAAAAGATGCCACAAGCGTTGATACAACTCGTTGTATTAGAACGGATTATAACGATCCAATTTATGAAGATTTATCACTTCAAGGTATGAACTTGATCAAGAAGGACCCTGAATTATCAAAATTCTTTCATTTATCTGGTATGACTGTGGTTTATGATGGGAAGTTAGATAAATGGGATACTGTTTTCAAAAAGAATAAAGAATCAGCTCAAAGAGTTAATAAGGGGAAACCTGAATTGATTGTTGATTATATTGGATCTGATTCTGTCTTTAAAGGTATTCATAAAGAGTCCAGAATTCCAACAACTGAAAAGGATCTTGGTAGATCAACATGGTGGAATAATGGTTATAATAACCTAAATAATGGATTCATTGATGCTGCTAAAAGTATGGATGCTCTTTATAAACGTGCAAAATCCTTCAAAAATGTTCAATTTACATTCAAACCAGTTGCCAATATTGAATATATTGATGGTACAAACAAGGCAAAAGGTGTTAAATTAGAAGATGGTAGTATTTTTGATGCTGATTTAGTGATTGTTGCAGCTGGTGCTTGGAGTGCAAAATTAGTCAATCTTGAAGGTGTTTCATTATCTTCAGCTATTGAAGTTGCTTGGTATAAAGTAACTGAAAAAGAAGCTCAAGATTTAAAAGATATGTCAATCACTACTAATTTATCAACCGGTATCAATATTTTCCCTCCATATGAAGGCGAAATTAAGATCTTAAGAAGATCAGCTGGTTATAGTAATTTTGTTGAAGTTAAAAATCCTAATCCATTGAAGGATGAGAATAAAGTCACTGTATCCATTCCAAGAACTATTATGGATCATCCAAAAGATTGGATTCCAAAAGATGCAGAATTATCATTAAGAGAGAATATGAAAGAAATTATGCCATTCCTTTATGATAGACCATTTGATAGAACTAAATTATGTTGGTTAACTCAAACTACAAGTGCAAATTTCCTTATTGATTATCATCCAGATTTACAAAATGTTTTATTAACAACTGGTGGTTCAGCTCATGCTTGGAAATTTGTTGCAGTTTTAGGTGATAAGATAGTTGACTTTATTACGGGAAAACTAGACCCTGTTCTCATAGAGAAATGGTCTTGGAAAGAGAAGTTAGAGTTCAATACTGATAATTATAGTGCTGCAAGAATGACTGGTGTTCCACAAGAACTCAAAGATGTCATCAGAGAGTTACCATTGATGTAATAAATTATAATTATGATATTATTACATTATAATACACTGTTTAAGACTAATATAGACTTGGTATGTAACATATGATTTTTCATTTGTTAGCTTTACCTAACGTAATTGATTCTCGTTATAGTTTTATTTATAAAAGACCCCATCTGTTAGGGCTTATTATTTACAGATCAAATTAGAATTTGGTTAAGCTGTTTATTAATTATTTTTAAAATGTTTTAAATGATTAGATTTTAGAAAATTTATAGAAGAGCTAAAAATAATCTATAGAAATAGAAAATCTTAAATCAATAATGAATAACGACTAGATCTGTACTCCAAACATTTCTTCCATATCACGAAATATATCTCTCAAGAATTTATCACTTGTATTATCCAAAAATTCCCATAAGCTTGTATCTAATATTTCTCTTGGAATATGGTTCCGTAAATCTTCATCATCATCATCATCATCATCTTGATTCAAGTTCATATTACCTCTGATACTACTTTCTTTGAACATTGATGAATTAGAAGGATTAGATGGATGAACCTTGTTATTCGTTTGATTATAATTTGTTGTTGACCAGTTGAATTGGTCTAGCTCATATCCTAGATATTGATCAATACCAATACTATCTTCGTTTAAAACACCAAATAACGCAGAATTGTTTGCGCTATTAAAAAATCCATTATCTTGACCATTGTTGTTATTAATATTATTATTCTCGTTTAGATCTCTATTAGGTTTTGTACTCTCTTCTAACTTCATTAAAACAATATTTGATAATCTATCAAAAGAATCTCTAAAAACAGAAGCAGATGGAAATCTTTCAGCAAATACATATAGTATTGAAGAACAGGCTGTAATAGTATCATAAATTGAACTTCTTCTCTTCCATTGTAAAACCTTTATTGATTGATCAAGCCATAAACAATATAAAAATGATAATCCTGCTACAAAAGAACAATGCATTGCCAACCAAGTGTAACCCAATTTCCCTTTTGCATGTAAATCTTTATAATTTAAACAAACACCAGAAGCTGACTGAGTAAATACTTTAAACCATTCTATTGTTCTTGGAGGTGTTTTATCTTTCAATTTAGCCACTTCAACCAGAACAGGTCTCAATAACAATATCATTGAATTATGATAACTAATGGAACACCAATCAAAAGTTTCAAAACTTGATTCAGCATTTGCTTTTGCAGGAAATGTTGAAACCCAATTATTTAATTCTAAAACAATCTGTACCCTTGTTGCATCAATATCATCAGGTTTATCTATAATTTGAACAGGTTTATAGACAAATGTACAAATACTAGATTGAATTCTTCTTAACTTAATAACATGGGAAGCAACTAAAAATTCTTCATTCTCTTGAGGTACAGGAACATCAATATCAATATCAGAAATACTAAATGGTCTACCCAACACTATACCATTAATTCTTTCAATACCATATGCACTCCAAAACATTCTTCTTTTTAATTCTTGTAACTTTTGATATTTTAAATTTTTGAGTTCATCATCATCATACTTTTTGATACGATAAGGTTCTCTATGAAGTCCTAATGCAACAGCTGTTCTTATTGCTAATCCTGTAGTTTGCCAAACAGAGCTTCCATCTGGCATTTTCTGTGAAAACATGGCTAATGTTAAATAAACTTGGACAGTTGTCAATGATGTAATTTCTAATAAACTATCAATAGTTTCTAAAGCCTTAGAATAATACATTCTGGTGTATAAAGAAGATGACATATAACTTGAGTTTGGTTTATCAGATAATTGAGATCCTATAGCAAAAATCATATATATAAAGAATAATTCTTTTTCATCTGGGATTATATTAGGTCCATTAAGACCCATGACATTATTGAATGCAACCAATACCCAATCCCAATCCATGAATGGATATTGAGTTTGAACAGCTCTTTTATATGACTCTAAATATATCTTTGCTAAAGCCAATGAAGGTTTAGAAAATGGTGGTGTTTCTTCTTCAAGTAATAAACTATCATGATCTAATTGACTAGATTTCTTGAAGCTATTGTTTGTTAATCCAAATTTAGGTGAATTAATTCTTTGTTGACCATAATAATTGATTGAATGTTTAATAGCTCTTGCAATTGAATAAGCGGAACTATCACCAATATACATTCCTTCAGAAGCTGCTCCTAATGATATATAACCAATCTCTGTTTCAATGTCTTTATTTTTGAAAGAAGAGGATTCAATATAGGGGATTGGACGTTGTTTATTTGATTGTTCTTTGACTACTAATCGTTTAGTTGAATCAGAATTTGAAATTATACCTGAAGTAGTATCTATGGTAGATGATGTAGATAAATGGCTGCTTTGATTATCTTTCAATATTAAAGTTGTTGAGACAGGGGATGAAGATAAAATATCAGTCAATTGATTTTCTAATTCTTTAACTCTATTTTCAGAAGTAATTAATTTAGATTTTGTTTCTTCAATACTTTCTTCTAATTTTTGAATATAATCCCTTGGAATAATTCTATTAATTGTAAGGTTATGAACAGTACATTCTATACCAGAATTTAAGCAACTTGAACAAGTTGGATATTTCCCATCACATTTTTTCTTTTTCTTTTTGCAAGCAGTACAAGCTGCCATCTGATGTTTACTACTCTGTCTTCTTCTTATCAATTTACTTCCTACACTGTCATTATCACACTCCTTAGTGATAGTAGTTAAATTAGTTTGATCCACCCTATCATCTATATTATTATTATTATTATAATTATTATTATAATTATTATTACTATTAGCAGATTCTAATTGTGGACCCTGATCAGTATCAATACCTGTATTATCACTATCAGTACTATTGTGCAGTAGTTGATTTATCGTATTTTTCCTAAATATTACCTGTTTAAATTGAAGTTTTGAATTTGCGTTTTGTTTTGCGATTACTGCAATCGAAGTGTTATCAGCAGGAGCCATGGTGATTATCAAATATATTGTATTAAATGAAAGTATTCATAATAACAATTTATAATTGTTTGTTTTAAAAAGAAGAAGAAAACATAACGTATTAATACGATTTCCTTGATGTTATCTAAAAACAGTAATTTCCTAATCAAGAAGTCGTATTTTTGCGATTTGATGAATAATATTAAAAAAGATTTTATTCATTATCAACATCTAAAAGATACTACTACATGATTACACTGCTATTGTGATCTTTTGATCAAGTATTTTAAAATTAAATTTAAAAAATATGATTAGCAAAAAGAAATAGATATGAATATATAAATATAAGCCAAAAGGTATATGGATTATCATCTTTAAATAATTTTTTTTTTATTTCTTCAAATAACAAAGTTATCAATTAATAATTAATTAATTATACCATGTCTGCTTTAAATGAAAAAGATCTTATTGATGTTCTAATCAATGGTAGTGGTGAAGATGTATCTATTGAATATGATGCTTTAAACCCAATCTTATCAACTGTTATATCTCCAAATGGTGAAAAAATTATTATTAGAGCTGATGATGCTGATTTAGCGATGCAATATGCTGAAGAAACTAAAGGTATGGAATTAGATCCTATATATGAAAAAAAACTTTTGAGAAAGATTGATTATATGGTATTACCTTGTATTGTTGCCTTAATGAGTATCCAATTGATGGATAAAACAACTGTTTCTTATGCTTCAATTATGGGTATGAGAACTGATTTAAATATGAGTACAAAGGCATATAGTTGGGTTGGTTCTTCATTTTATTTTGGTTATTTGATTGCTCAATATCCTGCAAATTTTCTTTTACAAAGATTTCCTTTGACTAAGACCTTATGTTCTGTTGTTTGTATTTGGGGTGTTGTTTTAATGTGTCATGCTGCTTGTAGTAATTCAGCTGGTTTCCTTACTGTTAGAGTCTTTTTAGGTTTTTGTGAAGCTTTTATGAATCCAGCTTATATTTTCTTAACATCTCAATGGTGGAGAAAGGAAGAACAATTTATGAGAAGTTGTGTTTGGTTTGGTTTCCAAGGTTTTGGTACACTTTTAGGTGCTGGTTTATCTTATGGTTTAGCCATTCATAGACCTTATGGTGAATATACTTTTGAATCATGGAGATTGTTATACATCATTACTGGTATTATTACAATTTTCTTTGGTATTATCAATATGATTCATTTACCAGATATTCCAACAAAATCATGGTTCTTAAATGATTTAGATAAAAAATATCAAGTTGAAAGAATTAGAAATAATCAACAAGGTTTTGGTTCTCATAAATGGAAAATTAATCAAATTAAAGAAGCTTTTAGTGATATTACAATTTATGTCTTCTTCTTATATGGTGTATGTATTTTTAAATTCAAAATTTTTTTATATTTAATTAATTATAAGAAATTTTATACTAACATTAGTTTCATTTATTTATTTATTTATTTTAGATGTCATATGCTATTCCAAATGGTGGTTTTACCAATTTTGGTTCAATTTTATTAAATACAGATTTTGGTTTCTCTTCAACTACTGCTTTATTAATGAATATGCCAGGTGGTGGTATTGATATTGTTATTCCATTTGTTGTTGCTATTGTTAATGTTAAAATATTTAATAATAGAAGATTAATCAGTTGTATTATTGTTAATACAATCACTGTTGTTGGTATGTGTTTATTAAACTTTACAAATCATAAGGGTTCACGTTTAACTGGTTATTATACTTTCTATATGGCAACAGCTGTTATTTCTGGTGTTTGTTCAATTATTTCTTCCAATATTGCTGGTTCATCAAAGAAAATTATTGCTAATTCAATGTTCCTTGTTGGTTATGCTGTTGGTAACATTGTTGGTCCACAAACTTTTAAAGCATCTGAAGAACCAGACTATGTCAGTGCTAAAGTTGCTATGTTGGTCTGCTTCATTGCTAGTACTATATTACTTGGTTTATTATTCTTTATTTATACAAGAAGAAATAGTATTAGAGATAAGAAAAAAGTTGAATTGGGTGATAAATATTCTGTTCCAGAAAATATTGCTTTTGCTGATTTAACAGATTTTGAAAATCCTGAATTTAGATATTCTTTATAGACTCTTTATAAAGTCTCTTTAATATTTTTTTTTTGGAAAAGCTACTACAGTTTGATATTGTTTTTTGTCTTTTTCTTTAAATTCAAGTTTTGCTTTTTTTTTTATTATTATTAATATTTGGTTTTTTCTGCTAATTATATAGCTCTGTTGTATTTTATATATATAATTTTCTTCTTTTATCATTTTTTTTTTTTTTTTTAAAAAAACTTTAATAAATAATCTTTAAGAATAATTTTACTATGTAGTAGTTGATAGTTTTTTTTCTTTATAGCTGATATTAGGACCTTTTATTTACCTTTAGAGTGTATGTGAAAAGTGTTTTGGTAAACCTTAAAACTAAATTACTTTGAAGTTTTTTTAAAAGAGCTAAAAATTTAGTTTACTATATATATTTCAAAAATTGATTGATACTTTTTAAAATAAAGAATTTTTACAATGACTATATTATTAATTTGATTATTATATTATATTATATTAATTATTTATTAGTTTATAAACTATATTATTCCCCCCTCAAAAAATTTATAATTTTGAGGATGGATAAATATTCCAATCAGTAGGGGTTGCCATTTTTAAGTTTTGTAATGCTCTTGGATCTTCAAGACCACCACCAATTTTATTTAATGTTTCTCTAATTCTTGACCATGAAAATAAATTAGTTAAAAATTCAATATCATTTCCTTTAATAGTACCTTCTTTCTTTTCAATAATACTTTGAATAACATCACCTAAATGACCAAACATCATGAAGGCATGACCAGAATCACCAGCTCCAACAAATAATGAATCATCCTCATAGTAAGGACAATAAGAAATTAAGAAATCATTATCAACAGTATCTGAATACCAACATAATCTTGTTAAATCAATCCTTTGAACTTCAGAAATAAATTGTTTTATAAATTGTTTAATCATTTGTAAACCAAATAAAGGAACATTTGTCTCTGGATTATTAGTATAAGCTGTATTAGTTTTAGAATTACATTTACCTTCTGGATTAATCCATTTCATACCTCTATAACCAATCTTCATATAACCATCTTTATTTATTGGGAATCCATATAAACCACCAAAATAACCATCTCGAACTTTATAAGTCCATGCTGGGAAAATTTTTTTTGATTATATTTAGCTAAAGCTTTTAAATTATTATTTAAATTAATTAATACAACAGTACCACTAGTAGCTTCTAATTTTTCATTTGCTTCAGGAACAATTTGAGCAGTCCAAGAACCACCAAATATACAAGTTAATTTAGCAAAATGAAGTAAACCATCTTTAGTTTTAATACCAACACATTTTTTTTTTTAAAGATGATTCATTATATTCAACTAATAATTCATCAATAGAACCTGAATCTTTACCAAAATGGGTTGAAAATCTTTTACAAGAGTTATTTCCTTCTCTTTTACATAAGTTTAATACCCAACGACACATTTTATCAGCAATTATAATACCACCAGTAGTATCTAAAACACCTGATAAATGTACTTTACCTTTTGTTTCAAAAGGATCAATGGAAGCTTTATTCAATCCCTTTTTAGCAGCTCTTTCAAAAGCATCTGGATCATTAACATCAATTGCAGAATCATCTTTACCCATTGTTTTTAAAGTTTCAACTTCGAATTCAGGTAATTGTAATAAATCATTTAAATGAACATTACCAGAATTAATGTAAATAGGTTCACCATTTTCAAAGTTTTCTTTCTTTATTTGTTCATTCCATTCGAGGAAAGTATCTCTACTTATCATTGACATTTGTTGATACCAAACTTGTTTACCATAAGAAGCACGAAAAGATTTTATTCATATCACTAGAGGCACTATCAGAACCTTTAAAATAACTGTAACCTTGTTTGAAGTAATCATTTTTATCAAAAATATGGACATCTTGATATCCTGATTTTAATAGAGATAATGCAGTTGAAAGACCATAGACACCAGCACCAACAATGATGATTTTTTCAGATTTTTGAATTGGAGTAGTAGACATAATTATTTCTTTTTAAGTTGATGATTATTTTGACCAAAAAAAAAAAAAAAAAAAAAAAAAAAAATTGAAGCCCTTTTATATAGTAAAGATTTAATTAATCAAACTATTATTTTTAAAAGAAAATATTCATATAAATCTGATCATTTTGATATTTCGATAGATTTTTATTGTTTTGAATATATTTAAAAATTTTATTTTCAATAACGAACGACGAGTATTTCCGTTTTTATTTTTATTTTATTATCAGAGAATTTTGCGAAATTGAATAAAAAAATTATGAATTTTATTAATGAAGAAATATATCATTTTTAAGTAATTAATTATGTTTAAATTTTGTAAAGATTTATATTGATTTGTATTTTTATTGATAATACTCGAGAGAAAATTTTTTAAAGAAATTTTTAAAGAAATTTTAAAAGAAATTTTTAAAGAAATTTATTTGCACTATTAATTAATTAATATGAGTAAAATATAAATATTATAGGGACATAATTTCTTAAAATAATATTAATACCATAAATTTTAATTTTTTAAATACCTTTATATGGATTTTTAGCTCTAATTTTTGAACCATATTTATAAAATACAAATGGAATTGGTATCATACCTAATGCAATAAATCCAACTAAACTTCCACCCCAATCAATTCCTAAATTATCAAAAAGTTGTACTGAAAATAATGGGAAACTAGCTGCAAACATTGATCTCATAAATGTATTTGCTGCTATAGCTGATGCAGCATAATTTGTATAAGTATCAACTAAATAATTTAAACAACCTTGAAAAATAGTTATAAAACCAACACCAATCATATATATACCAATACAAGGAATAATCCAATGTAAATCATCTCTTAATGTCCAACAAAATATAAAGATACCAGAAGGCATAAACCAAGAAATTAACATCATTATTGGAAATCTCATTTCAGGTATTGGTTTATTATCATTTTTTATAAAATTTTTATTATATTTAATTGACCAAATCATATTAATAATACAACCTGAATTACAACCTAATAATAAAGAAAGATTTGGTAATGTAGAAATTATACCATTTTCCCAACCTTTAATTTTATTAAATGAATGAGGCATTGTAGTAATAATTAAATAAAAAATTCCATAAACATAACTAGCAAATAATACAATTATAAATACAATAGGAGTAATTAACATTGAAAATGGTCTAATTAAATGAATTGTAATAATTGAATAAAAATCAAAATTTATCATATCATTTTTAGAATGAATTTTCCAATTATTATTTAAAATTCTTAATCTTTTTGCTTCTTTTGATAAAATTTTTGGTGGATAAGTTTCATCTAAAATAAATTCACAAATTAAATATAATATTAATGTTAATAAACCAATAAAATATTGTGGAATTCTCCAAGATGAATTATTATTTTCACTATACATTAATAATGAAGAAATAATTGGACCAGTACTTGGTCCTAAAGAAACAAATAATGCATAAAATCCAAAGAATAAACCTCTTATACCAGCATTTGGGAAAATATCAGCTAAAACACCACCTGAATTAACAATTGGAGCACCTGAAAATATACCACTTAAAAATCTACAAATCATTATACTTGGAATATTATAACTAATAGCAGTAGCAAAACAACAAATACCTGAAATAACAAATGGAATTAATACACCAATTTTTCTACCAAATACTTCACTTATTGGAGCAAATATCATTGGACCTATTGCTATTCCTAATAAAAATAATGTTGTTGTTAAAACAGTAATTTCTTTAATTATTCCAAATTCTTCTTTAAATAAAACTTGTAATCTTGGTGATGACATTGAAGTTGAATTCATTTGTGCACAATATGTAGTTAAACCATAGAGCATTGTATGAATTAATTTTTTCTTAATATTCCAATTACCTGGATCTTTTGTTGAATTTTTAGTAAATGATATTAAACCATCATTATTAATATTAATATTAATATTATGAGTATTAAAATTTGAACTTGATCTATCACTACTTGATTGAATGTTCAATTCTTGTGATTCTAAAGAAACTTGATGTTCTGTTACTATTGAATCATTTCCCTTCTCCTTGAAGTTATCATCATTAGTATCATCATCATGATGATTATCTTTTTGATCCATTTTAGTTAAACTCATCATTTATATTAATTTTAAAGAAAAATTAAAAACTAAAATTAAAAAAAATAATTTTTTTATAGTAAAATAGTAAAGAAATTCAACATTATTCTTTAAAAAAATATATACAATTAAATTATATCAAAATTGTTTATCAAATTAATTTAATTTTAAAAGTTTATTGGTGAAATAAAAATAAAAATATCAATAAAATTTGGAAAAAAAAAAGACGTAAATATACGATAAATTTTTTTTATAAAGCGCAAAAATTATAATAATAAATAATAATAATTAAATAAAAAAAAAGAGAGAAAGTTAAGTATCACTTCCTAAATTCATATAAAAACTTTATATAATGTCCTAATTTATTTATTGATAATTGATAATTCTTTTTCTTTTTTTTTTTCTTTAATTTTAATTTTGAAGAAGAAGAAGAAGAAGAAGAATTATGTCCAAATATCTATCAAGAAAAGAATTACCACCATTAGGTGCATTATGTTTAGATTATACAGATGATATACATCGTCCTCCAGGGGATCCATTAAATGAATTATCATTTCCATTTCCATTAATTTATGAAACTGTTAAAGATGGTACTGTTCAAAACATTGTTTTTAATGGACAATTTAAAGATGAATTTATTCAAAATTTTATTGATACAGTTAATAAATTAGAAAAAAGAGGTGCAATTGGTATTATAACTTCATGTGGATTTTTTTAGCACAATTACAATCAAAATTATCTTTAAAAACAAATATTCCAATTGCAAGTTCAAGTCTTTTACAAATTCCTTTTATTTCATCAATTATTAGTTCAAATAAAAAAAAAAGCTGTTTTAACTTTTGATGAATCATCATTAACAACTTTTCATTTTAAAGGTGTTGGTGTCTCTGATGAAATTATGGAAAGAATTATTATTCGTGGTTGTTCAAATGATGATCATTTAAAAAGATTAATTATAAATGGAGATTCATATATTTTAAAAGAATTAATTAAAGAATTAGTTAAATTAGCTAAAAAAAACAATTGAAGAAGAACCAACAGTTGGTGCTTTTGTTTTAGAATGTACACAAATGCCACCAACATCTAAAAGTATTCCAGCTGCTACAGGTTTACCAGTTTGGGATGTTATTACAATGATTGATCATTTTTATACTGGTTTAGTTAGTAGACAATTACCAGAAGATGAATTTAAAGAAGATAGTTTAAGAATTAGAAAGAGAAGTTCTAAAAAATTAGGTGATTCCTTATAAACTGTTTTTTTATATCTATATGTTAATAAAAAAATCTATCTCTTTAATATTGTATGTAGCTTTTTTCTCTTTTTAAAATTTCACAATTCACAATCCACAATCCACAAAAAATAAAAAAAAAAAAAAAAAAATAGTATATCATAATTCTTTTTTGTCATAATCTTAATCATTTTTACAAATAATAACTTTATTCCATATTTTTAAAAACTTCAATATCTTTATCAGTTTTTTTTTTTTTAAAAGATAATTAAATTAAGAAGCGCTAAAAATGAAAAAAAAAGCGGTGCGATACGCTTCAATACAAAAAAAAAAAGAATAGGAAAAAGATTTATTTCTAACTTTTTGTGATAGTTAATTTAGATTAATAAAATGATTAATAAAATAGAATATAAATAGTAATAAATCTTTCAATTTTAAATTTTAAATTTAAATTTAAATTTTAATTTTTCAATTTTTTTAAATTTTTTTCAATATTAAATAAATTAATAGTTAAATAAAATGTCAAAAAAACCAAATGTTTTATTAATTGGTGCTGGTGGTGTTGGTACAATTGTTGCATATGGTATTTATTATACAGCAAAAGTTGAATCAATTTCATTAGTTGTTCGTAGTGATTATGAAAAAGTTTCAAAAGATGGTTATGATATTGAATCAATTGATTATGGTTTAATAAAAAATTGGAAACCAAATAATATTTATTCAAATGTTAAAGAAGCATCAAAATCAAAAATTATTTATGATTATGTTATTATTTCAACAAAAAATTTACCAGATATTATTAAAATTGAAGAATTATCTGAACCTGTTATTACACCAAAATTAACAACTATTATTTTAATTCAAAATGGTTTTGATATTGGTAGACCATTTATTAAAAAATATCCAAATAATGTTTGTTTATCAGGTGTTTCACATATTGGTTCTCATAATAATAAAGGTAAAATTATTCAAACTCAAAATGATAAATGTTTAATTTCATATTTTGAAAATTTAAATTTAACAAAAAATTATCAAGAAAATATTACTAAAAAATTTATTTCAATTTATAGTAATGAAAAAAATAATATAAATTATTTTTCAAATGCTAAATGGTATAGATATAGAAAATTAGTTTATAATGCTACATTAAATACTGTTGCTGCTTTAACAGGTGTTGATACTGGTAGATTATTAATCTCTGGAGGTTTAGAAGAAGTTTCAATTCCTGCTATGCATGAAGTTATTAATATTGCTAAAGCTGATGGTATTGAATTACCAAATGATATTATTAATTTAGTAGTTCATTCAGATGATAATGATTGGTTTTCTCCTTCAATGTTAGTTGATTTAAAAAAGGGAAATCCAATTGAATTACAAGTTATTTTAGGTAATTTATTAATTATTGCTAAAGAATTAAATGTTAAAACTCCAACTTTAAATATAATTTATTCATTATTAAAAGTTATTCAATTTAAATTAAAAGAAAATTTAGGTTTAATTAATTTACCAAATAAAAGACCAAAAGTTAATAAATTTTTTAAATAAATTTAAATAAATAAATTTATAAATTTAACTCCATAATAATGTAATTATTTTCCAACCTTTAACTTTTTCTAAAGGTGGTTCAGGATTTTCTTCAACATCTTTAAATAAAGGATTTAAATTAACTTCATATGATCTTAACCATTTAGTATTTCTCCAAAATTTCCAAATTAAAAATAAAATTAAATTTAATGGTAAAACTAAATATGAACTAATAAATGAAGAAATTAAAAAATTATTATTAATAAAATTAATAAATCCACTAGTTAATAAAAATAATAATGAAATTAAACCTGAAATCCAAGCTGCATAATCACCAAATGGTATTGAATGTGGTAATTTTGATCTTGGAATACCTTGAATTTTCATTGCTCTTGACATTTTAATATGATTTAATGATATTAAAACCCAACTTAATAATAAATTTGATGAAGTTATACTTTGAAACCAATTAAAAACATTTGCTGCATTATTTGTACAATTCATATAAGCTAATGGTGTAAATAATAAACAAAGAATAATACCATAAATTGGTAAACCTCTTTTATTAGTTTTACAAAAAATTTTTGGTGCTTGATTATTAATTGAAAGACTAAATAAAGTTCTACTAACAATCATACAAGAATTATTAGCAGCACTAAAAGCTGATGTTAAAACAGCTGCATTAATAATATGAGGTAAAACTTTAATATTTGCATTATTAAATGCAACAACAAATGGTGAAGATTTTGAATTACCAGTTGAATTAATAATTAATTTATTATTTGATGGAATAATAATTGTAATACAAAATACTGAAATAATCATAATTATTGAAACACGATAAAAAATTCTTTTACAAGCAATAAATATTGTTCTTCTTGGATATTTAACTTCAGCTGATAAATTTGGAACATTTTGAATACCACCAAAACTATAAATAACAGAATTTGTAATACATTTCCAAAATGCAATAAATTTACCTAAATTATTATTAAAAATTAAATAATTAAAAGGACCTGGATTAATCCAATATTTAAAACCAATTGATTGATGATTTGGACCACCACCTGAAGAAACAATTATTGAAGTAATAATTAAACCAATTAATAATAATAATTTAATTAAAGCAAAAATAAATTCAATTTCACCAAAAAATTTAACAGTATAAAGATTAAAACAAGCAATAAAAAAGATAATAATTGTTATCCAAATAGCTTGAGAAATATTTGACCAATAAGAAATTATTAAAGCAGCACTTGAAATTTCACCAGGTATAATATTTGACCAAATAGTAATATAACCAAATGAAAAAGATAAAGCAGGATCAACAAATCTTTCTAAATGTCTAATAGTTGCACCAGTAACAGGCATTAAAGCAGAAGTTTCAGCAATTGCAATTTGATTTAAACCAACAACAATTGAAACAATTATATAAGCAATTAACATACCTGCAGGACCAGTAGTTGCAAGAACACCACCAGATGATAAAAAAATACCTGTACCAAAGACACTAACTAAAGCAATCATTTGAATATGACGTTGTTCTAAAGATTGTTTTAATCTTGATCTATCAATATCAAATATAGGATTAATTTCATTATTATTTAATTCTTCTTTATTAATTTCTTGATCAAATGAATATTGATCATTTTGAATAATTATTGAAGATTTTTCTTTAGAATCAATAATATTATTATTAATTTCAATATTATCAATAGATGAATTTATTGAACTATTATCTTTATTATCTTTATTATTATTAAATTTTTTTAAAAAGAATGATTTTCTCATTATAAATTGATAATAATTTTATAAGTAAAAAAGGTTAAAAAAGAAAGGTAATTTTTTAAGATATTCAATCTTTTTTATACTTTTTTATTAATATCATTAATTTATTAATATCCATAGTTTATAATATTTTAATATTTTAATATTTTAATATTTTAATATTTAATTATAAATTTGTGGCATATAAATTTTGGCGAAGAACAAAACAAGACAAAAAAAAATATAATATAATTTCCTAATTAAGTAATTTGGCGGTACTTAAAAAAGAAGAAGAAGAATAAAATGTTAATAATTATTATCATTATTATTATAATTGATAATTTATTTAATATTAATCAACACTTCTTTTTAATAATAATAATAATAATAATAATAATAATAATAATAATGGTAATAAAAAAATTAAGCGCCACTATTCTTTCTTTTCTCTCCACATAATAAAAATAATAATAAAAATAAAAATACCACTATTTGAAAAAAAAAAAAAAAATAAAAGTACCACAGAAAATTTTTATTTCTAAATTTTTAATAAAAATATTATTATTCTTTAAAACACAAACATAATTTAAATGGTTTTTCTTTTTTGTTTTTTGTTTATGGCTTTTTATGTTTACTTATTGCTTTTTTTTTTTTTTTTTTTTTTTTAAAATTTATATTCTACTTTATTTAATATATTTAATATAAAATATTTAATATTTAAAATATTTTAAAAATGAAAAATCACGTGACTAAAAGAGTAATATTTTAAATATTATAATTATATTCCTTGATTTACTCTAATTCTCCATTGTTTTAAGTTTAAATTGATCATTTTATCTATTCTTAATCTTAAACATTCTTTTTCTTTTTCTTTGTTATTATTTGTTATTATTATTATTTGTTATTATCAACTATAAAAATTAAAATATGGGGTAAAAAAAATAAATAAATAAATAAATAAATTAAGGAGAAAAAAAAATTATAGAGCAAACTTATTAACTATTATAATTATAACTTAATAGTTATTAAATATTTAAATTATGAATGTTAAAGATAATGATCAAGAAATAGTTGATGATGATACAACAACAACTTCATTATTACTAGAACAATCAAATGAATCAACTTCATCTTCATTACTTTTACTTGATACAATTAATCCAAAAAGATCTTTTTTATATATAATTATATTAAATTTAATTATTGGTGGTTTACAACTTTCTTGGTGTACTGAATTTTCTGAAGGTACACCATTTCTTTTATCATTAGGTATTTCAAAAAAATTTTTAGCATTAATTTGGATTGCTGGTCCTTTAAGTGGTTCTTTAGGTCAACCAATTATTGGTATTTTTAGTGATAATTCAAAAAATAAATCTGGTAGAAGAAGACCTTTTATTATAGGTGGATGTTTATCAACAATATTATCATTATTTTTATTAAGTTATTCAATGGATATTATATCAATATTTTCAAATAATAAAAATAATAATAATATTGATAATAATATTATAAAAAAAAGATCAATACCTTTAGCATCAATAAGTGTTTATTTATTAGATTTTTCAATTAGTGTTATTCAAGCAGCTTCAAGAGCTTTTATTGTTGATAATGTTTCAACTAATCAACAACAAATTGCTAATGCAATGGCTGCAATAATGATTGGAGGTTTTAATATAATTGGTTATTTTTTAAGTTCAATTGATTTAATTAAAAAATTTTCAATTTTAGGTGAAAATCAATTTAAAATTTTATCATCAATTTCAAGTATTATTCTTTTAATTTGTTGTATTATTTCACTTTCTTTTATTAAAGAACGTAATCCAAAAATTGATTTAATTATAATATTAGAAAGAAAAAAAAATTTATTAAGATTAAAAAATCTTGGAATTAATAAAAATAAAAAATTTAATTTAATTATTTCAATTTTTAAACAAATTATTAATACTATTTATAGAATTTCTCCTCAAGTTAAAATAGTTTGTATTGCTGAATTTTTTGCTTGGATTGGTTATTTCCCAATGTTATTTTATACAACAACATATGTTGGTGATCTTTATAAATATGAATTTTATAAAAATAGAGATCCTTCTTTACCAAATTTAACAACTAAAGAATTACAATTATTACAAGAAAAGTGTACAAGAAGAGGTTCTATGGCTTTACTTGCAAATTCAATATCATCATTTTTAATTGATTTAATATTACCATTATTAGTTCAATCAATTGATAATGATAATAATAATATAGAAGAACAAGAAGAAGAAGAAGAAGAAAGAAATAATAATAATTTTGGTATATTTTTTAAAATAAAATATTATTATATTAATAATTTAATTAATAAATTAAAAAAAAATTTTTTTTGGTGGTTAACAGTTAGAAGATCATGGTATTTATCACATATTATTTTTATTATTTGTATGTTTATGACTTTTTTTATAAAGTCTTCAATACAAGCAATTATTTTATTTGGATTTTTAGGAATAACTTGGGGGAATGCATTATGGGCACCATTTGTTTTAATTTCTGAAGAAATTTCAAGAATTAAAGAAACAAAATCAAAAATTGAACATTATAATTATATTATTAATAAAAGAAATAATTCAATTGATGAAAATAATATTAATAATGATTTAAATATAGAAGGATTAAATAAAGATATAGCTAATAAGTATAATGATTATGAACATGAACCAGGTATTATATTAGGTATACATAATTTTTTTGTTGCAGCACCTCAAGTTATAAGTTCTTTATTTAGTAGTTTTTTATTTAAAATTTTATCAAATAATTCATCATCAAATTCTTCTTTTCATTATGATCAAAGTTTAGGATGGGTATTTAGATTTGGAGGTTTTGCAACTATTGGTGCATTAATAGTTAGTTTAAAAGTAAAGACAAATGAAGAATTAGAGAAAGAAACATCTCAAGTATTTAAAAGTGATGTATAATAAATAATATAAATAACTTAGTATTAGTATTAGTATTAGTATTAGTATTAGTATTAGTATTAGTATTAGTATTAGTATTAGTATTAGTATTAGTATTAGTATTAGTATTAGTATTAGTATTAGTATTAGTATTAGTATTAGTATTAGTATTAGTATTA
>JAJMKZ010000391.1:0-29623 GCA_030564005.1 Ruyongia tratensis | reverse complement strand
TTTAGATGGTTCAATATAATATGGGGATTGTAATAATAATTTTTGCAAATAATTTGTTAATTTTATTGATTTAACTCTTAACTTTGATAAACCACCATATTTCTTAATAATATCTAATGAAGATTTAACAGATACACAATCAATAACACTTGGATTTGATTGTCTAAAACCTAAAGCACCATCAATTGGATCAAAATGTTCTAACATTTTAAATCTATTTTCAGAGTTATTACCCCACCATCCTGCTACTCTTGGGAAATCCTTTGAAAGTTGTAATTTTGAATTGATGAAGATACCACTAATACCACCTGGACCAGAATTCAAGTATTTATAAGAACACCAAACAGCAAAATCAACATCCCAATCATGGAGTTTTAAAGGAACATTTCCAACTGCATGAGCTAAATCAAAACCTATAGTTATTTGATATTTATGTGCCACTTTAGTAATTTCGGAGATGTTGAAGAGTTGGCCGGTATAATATTGAATACCAGGTAAAATGATTAAAGCGATTTCTGAATGACGTGCCACTATCATATCGATTATATCCTGATCTCTGAGATAATATTCATTTTGTCTAGTTTCTAATTGAAGAATAGCATCTGAAGGATCTAAACCTTTTAATTTAATTTGGTTATAAATTGAATAATAATCAGATGGGAAAGAACCCTTTTCAAATAAAATCTTAGTTTTCTTCTTATTGATTAAATCAGGCTTATAGAATGCAGTAATTAATGAATTTAAATTTGTAGTTAAAGAATTCATAATAGCAACTTCATCAACTTCAGCACCAACTATTGGAGCTATTAAATCACTAATTGGTAAATCAATATCAACCCAAGAAGTCTTACCATTTGATTCTCCAGGATGTCTGAAATGAGATTCAACACCACGGGCAGCCCAAGCATCCAATTCATCATTGATATACTGTCTAGTTTGTTTTGGCATTAAACCTAAAGAGTTACCACATAAGTATATAACTTTATCATTTTGACCATGTTTAGATGAAGAGATTCCCATTGATTTGTAAGTAGGAATATTGAACTCATCATCGTGGGTAGGGAATTGTCTGTCTAAATCTGTGTAGCTCATGATTTGCTATGCCTTTTAGTGAATATGTATGAAGTGCTTGTGATACACAACTGGTGATAGAGACCAGGTATAAATTTTCAACTGAACTGATTTTATAATTTGTTAACAGCTGCTGACACCTTAAAATTATTTCAGTTTTTTTAGAGAAGGTATCCAGATGTCACGTGTTATCAGAAAAAATTTTAACGATAAAAAATAGGTTTAAGAAGGGCTAAAGTCTTTTGTTGAAGTGAACTTTAGAGTTGTGGTTTGTGGATAGAGTAGTCTGACACATTAAATGAACTGATTTGTACTGTAGATCTTACTGATTGGCTGTGATGGCACTCTCTCTGTTCTTCTTAGTTGATGGCAGACAGAATAAATAGTCTCACGAAAAGTCCTAATCTGTACTTCCTGTTTAGTCATAATCCCCATTGGGTCTTGAAAGCTTCTGATGAAAAATTTTTGCGATTAGATGGAGGACCTCATATAAATAGAGTATATGGACTCAAGTAGTAACACTTCATGTTATATATTAAAAAGAGTTACTGCTGATATAGCTGAAATACGTGCTTTTAAGTTTTTAATACTTTATTTTTAATTTAGTAGTTTAAACTCTGATTTATTATTAATTATTATCAACAATAATATAAAAATATGTCAACTTCAGATCTAAAGAAACAAGATGATGTTACCTCAATGACCACAACGGAACAAAATATCAATAATAATAGCTCAGATACAGAGAAAAATTTACAAGAAATAGAAACAAATACTGAACAGGCTGAAAAACCTTTATTACCTGAAGAAGATCCTTTCTACAACAGATTCTCACCAAGAAGAAAAAATTTCTATGTTGCAATAGTCGCGTTATCAGTCTTCTTATCACCTGCATCTACAATGGCATTCTTACCAGCTATTTCAAATATCGCTGAAGAATTCAACACTACAAAAACTATCATCAATGTCTCAAATGCCTGTTATTGTGTTGTTATGGCTATTTCACCTTGTGTTATGACACCATTAGGTGATATATATGGTAGAAGACCTCTTTATCTTATTTGTACTGCTGGTTTTACAATTCTAACAGTATTGACTGCAGTTTCTCAAAATCTAGCAATGTTCTTTGTATTCAGATCTCTAACTGCATTGTTTGGGACTGCTTTCTTTTCTTTAGGTGGTGCTATTGTTAGTGATATCTATATTCCACAACAAAGAGGTAATGCAATGGGTTGGACTTTAAGCGGTTCTCAATTAGGTCCTGCTTTTGCACCAGTTATTGGTGGTGTAATTGTTACTTATACAAGTTGGAGAGTTATCTTTTATGTTTTAGCTGGTCTTGGTGGTTTAACTTTTGTTTTAGTCTTTTTATTTTTAAAAGAAACTATAAGGAAATCAAAAGCTTCAATTTTAAAAGAACAAACTGGTAAAACTTTTGTATTTGTTAAATATAATCCATTTAGAGTCTTAAAAGCGTTTGCTTATCCAAACTTAATTCTTACTGGTATAGTTAGTATGGCTGTTCTTTACAATATGTATACTTTAACAACACCAATTCCAAGTGTTGTTAATCCAAGATTTAATTTAACTACTCCTGTTTATGGTGCTTTATTCTATTTAGCTCCAGGTTGTGGTTATCTATTTGGTTCTTTATACGGTGGTAAATATGCTGATAGATTTGTTAAAAAGTATATGGTTTTAAGAGGTAAAAGAGTACCTGAAGATAGATTAAGATCAACTTTTGTTGCTTTTGGTTTCGTTTTACCAGTTAGTGTTTTAATCTATGGTTGGACAATTGAAAAAGAAAAAGGTGGTATGGCAGTTCCAATTATTGCTTTATTCGTTGGTGGTGTTGCACAAACTTTTATCTGGCCTGCTGTTAATGCCTATTGTGTTGATTGTTTACCTCATCTTGGTGGTGATGCAATTGCTTCAAGTTATTGTTCAAGATATATTGCAGGTGCTGTTGGTACTGCTACTTGTCTTATTCAAATTGAAAACATTGGTGTTGGTTGGTCAAATACAATTTCATTCTTTATTTTAGAAGCAGGTTTTGCTTCTTGTTTAACCTTGATCTTATTGGGTGGTAAATTACGTGAAAGAGCTTTAATAAAAGCAGGTATTTTTGAACCAAGTGGTCAAGAATCAAATAATTCTTCAGATCAAACTGCAGAAGAAACAGAAATTGAATTACAAATTGAAAAAACTAAAAAAGTAAATAACTTATAACCAAAACATCAAATTCATTCCATTCATTTAATCTATAGAAACATACTCATTTTTTTTATCATAATAAAATTAATATTTCATTATATAATCAACTTTTTACTAATTAATTAATAGACATACTTAATGTTAAAGTTTACTAATTTCATTAGATTGTAGTTAATATTTCTTATGATTTAATTATTGAGATTACTATTATTTATTACTTTAAAATATAAACTAGCATAATTTTCTATAAATTAGAATTTACCTTTTTGTTCAGGAACTAAATTAATGACTTTACCAGTTCTTAAACCAGATAAGATATTATCAATAACACATTGTTCCATATCTTGAGCAGTTTGAACAGCAAAAGTACCCATATGAGGAATAGCTAAAACATTTTCAAGATTTAATAGCTCATCAGATGGATTTGGTTCATTTTCAAAAACATCTAAGCCAGCACTATAAACTTTACCATTCTTTAAATATTTTATCAATACTTCTTCATCAATTACGGGACCTCTAGCAGTATTGACTATAACAACACCTTCTTTCATCTTTTGAAATAAATTTTCATTGAAGATATGACGAGTTGATTTATTTAATGGGATGTTGATTGAAATAACATCAGCTAATTCACAAAGTTCTTCTAAAGTTGAAATATATTCACTATCTTTTTCCAATTCTGGATCACTAATTCTATTTCTATTATAATAAATAATTTTTTCAAAACCTAATGCAGCTGCTCTATCTCTAATTGCTAAACCAATACCTCCCATACCAACTATACCTAAAACTTTTCTAGATGGATTAATACCTTCTTTAACACCACCAGCTAATTTACCTGTTCTACCCCAATCACCTCTTAGCAGTGCCTTTGAACCTGCACTAAAATTTCTCATAGCACCAATCATTAAATAAATGTTTGTATCAGCAGTTGAAGCATTAACGATATTTGGACAATTAGACAATTGAATTCCCTTTTCTAATAAAATATCAGCATCTATTTGATCATAACCAGCACCTTGATGAGAGATATATTTCAAAGATGGAGGGAAATGACCAATCAATTCTTCATCAAATCTACCTAATGTAGCACCAGCTAAAACACCTCTAGAAATAGCTACGACATTTGAATATTTTGAATGCAAGTCTTCAATGAATTGTGTTCTTGAATAGTTTGGTAAATCTAAATGGATGATCTCGTATTCACTTGCTAATGAATCTAATACATCATTAGTATATCTAGTTGGATCTGTACGTAGAACTAAAGGTCTTTCTGTTGACATTTTTTTTTTTTCAGTTCCTCCAAATTACTAATTGCTAGTTAAAGAAAAATTAATTTCAACTTCAATTGATCGAGTATATAAAGTGTTGGGTTCTCAATAAAGGAATAGTATCAGTTGAACTGTTATAATATATGAAAGACTGAATGACTAGTCCAATGGATAATAGTTGGGTTTTATTCGATTCCATATTTTTCAATCCATAATTCCCCCAATGGATCGAGAATTTATAAAAGATCTGAAAGAAATGGACGCTTGATGGACGGTTTGCAAACGTTAATGTTGAAGACCTTAAACAAGATCCAAGACTAATTTGAAGCTACAACTAAGACCCAAATCTACATATGTTCATTCTATTCTGGAGCTACTAATAGAATTAGGGATCATAGACTGTTACATAGACTGTTATATAGTATAAATGATTAACACCCAGTTTTATTTAACCGTACAACAATAGAAAAAAAATTGAAAAATATAAAAATATAAAAAATGTTACTATTAATTAATTAAAAACGTTTATTATAATTTAATTACTTCTAACCACTAAACAATTAATCTGTATACTTTTCTCCTGCCAATGTGTTAATATCTTCATAAAAGAATTCATATAACCAAAAACCTGGAATAATAGTCGTTAAATGCCAAATAGCATGAGCATCAATTTGGAATGTTAAATTAATGAAATCAAAAACTTCAAATGACATACCAAAAACAACAGATAGAATTAATAGGATTGGAGTAACGTATAATGATTTCTTTAATGGATTGGTTTTGTAATGTTGATATGCTAAAACTAAGAATAAACCATATTGTAATAATGCAATTGTTATATTTGCTTGCATATTATATGTATACGACCAATCATAATTCAACCTTATGAAATGATATAAGTATAATATTATACAAAACAATGAAACTAATTGTCTCTTTTGTTTTTGTGAATCTTTATCAAATCTTAATACTCTGATTAATAATGCATGGAATCCACTTAATACTGTAGCACCTGCAAAGAAATAATCTAATCTCTCCGTTGTTAGTAAATCTCTGATATGGAAGATTGTACTAAAAATCCAAGCACATTGTGTAATAAATGCAACTATCATTACATTAAAATATAAAACTTTGATGTTTGAATGACGTGGATCTGTTGTATTTGTGTATAATGAATATACTTTTTTAAAGTTTAAAAAATGTGGTATAAAATTGCCCATAGAGAATACTGTTGATGCAAATTCTTGTGTATATAGAATTCTTTTAAAAGGCCATTTACCATGAAATTGATGGATTTCATCACCAGTGCTAATTCTTAATTGTGTAACTACTTGTTGACATTGATAATCACAATTGGATTCACAATCCCATAATAAGGCTTTTAAAGCAACACTTGGTTGTTGGAATGGTAGTTGTAAAAACCAATTTTCAGAAAATGTTGTCTTTGATGATTGTGAACATATTTTGGCTTCGCATGCATCAACACAATCAATGAATTCATCCAAATTATCACCAGGTGAACATAATATTATTGTTGAAAATGTCAACAAAGGAATCAGGCTAGTTACCTTCATAGTTATTATTATGACCTCAATAACCTCTCTTTAGCTAGAGGTTAATGCAATATTTAGCAGAATAATACAAGTAGATCTAGAATCTGATTGTTATAAGAACACTCTTTTTGAACAGCAGATTAAAATGAAAACAACATAATTTTTTAGTTCCAAAAAAAAATAATGGTGCTTTCACATCAGAACACCACACAATTTTCATCTAAAAAGTGACACCAGAAATTAGTATGGAGATTGGTGAATATACTAATAGAACTTTCAACATTGGTTTAATATCTAAAATACCTTTATAGACTGATAAATTCTGATCTCATTTTCTTTAGAAATTTTGTGAAATCTCTACTTTCATTGAACTCACTTAAAATATTTTGAACTTTTCCTTCATCTAATTCAGGTTTTATTTCTTCAATTTTGAATAAATGTTCACCAACGTATAAAGTCACATAGTAGATTTTGGAATCATCATGCCTATCAATGTTATTAAATGTTAATTTCAAGTAATCATCTTTAATACCTTCAATTTTGAATCCTAATAATTGTTCATACAATATTGTCTCAGGTAAATCTATTTCTGATTGTTTTTCTCTATTACTTATTATTGAACTTAATTCATCTCTCTTTTGATCAACTTTTGATTTAAGCTCTTGGACACGTTCAGCTAAAGAATTACGTTCTTCTAATAATACCTTTTCTCTTTGTTTTAAATCATCAATTTTATTTTGAAAATCTGTAGCTTGACTTGCTTCATTATTAATCTTCTTATTTAATTCTTCTTCTTGTTGATCTAAAGATTGTAATTGGTCTAGTAGTGTTTTTTGATCATTTCTTAAAACTGCTAACTGAGAATGGAAATCTGAAGCTGAGTTAATCAATTCTGTGTTTTTATCATTAACATAAGATTCTACTTTATTTGATAATGATCCTAATCTAGCTTCCAGTTCTGGGTCTAGGGCCAAACTTTCTGGATCAAAGTAATATGTAGACATTCTTGTAGATTGTTTATGGTGAATAGGTGATGTATAAGTTAAGGAGTTATACAGTGATATCAAAGAAAATAGTAAAGTTATAACAATAAAGAATAATCGATGTAATCAAAATGTAAACAAAATTTTTGAAAAAGCGAGTTCTGCGGGTAAATAAATGTCCGGATGTCTGGGGTTTCGCGTTAATTTGCAAATTTATGTAGATAAAGAAATATACACTATGTTTTTTGAAAAGCAAGAACCTCTATTCAATTATTTTATTGTTTTAAAGTTGATTATTCATTATATTACACATTATAAAATCCATAAATTAACAAATATTGTCATGGATTTTGATAAGACCTTTCAAAGTGGAACTGCAGAATCATCAATAACAAAAAACACAATGGATCAAAATGAACCAAGAGTGAAATTTTTAACTTTCAATACATGGGGTCTTAAATTGATTTCAAAACATAGAAGGCAAAGACTTAAAGCAATTGCTGATAAAATAGTTGAAGACCAGGATCAATATGATGTTATAGCATTACAAGAAATTTGGTGTTATGAAGATTGGCAATATTTGGAATCAGTTTGTTCAAAATTTTATAAATATAAAAGATTATTTTATTCAGGTATAATCACTGGTCCAGGCTTAGCACTAATATCTAAAATACCAATTGAATCAACTTTCTTGTACAGATTTCCAATAAATGGTAGACCATCAGCTTTTTGGAGAGGTGATTGGTATGTTGGTAAATCAATTGCTGTTACATTATTGAAACCATTAGATGATGATAGTTATCCAATTGCCATCATGAATTCACATATGCATGCACCATATGCTTTAGAGGGTGATGCTGCTTATTTTTGTCATAGATCATGTCAAGCTTGGGATTTCTCTAAAATTGCTAAACTATTGAAAAAATCTGGTTATGCAGTTGTTATTGTTGGTGATTTAAACTCAAGACCTGGTTCATTACCTCATAAATTTTTGACATTAGAAACAGGATTAGTTGATAGTTGGGAACAATTAAAAGGCAAACAAGATTTAGAATATATTAAAGCATTATCACCACAAGATCAAATACAAATTGGTGGTACAACATGTGATTCTACATTGAATACTTGGAGAGCAACTAGACAATTAGATGAAGCTTGTAGATTAGACTATGCTTTAGTTGATCCTACTAAGCTAAAAACAATAGACGCTCGTGTTAGATTTACAGAAAAGATTCCAGAAATTGGTTCATACTCTGATCATTTTGCATATTCATGTACTTTACAATGTGTCAGAAAATCAACTGCTTCAGAAGTAGAAATGAGTTTCCAACAAGATCAAGAAGCAGCAAACTATTTCCTAAACGAAAGGTTAGCATACCATAATGAAATGTTGGATTTATTACACACTTATAATTCAACTGCTAAATGGCAAAAAAAATGGAGACTTTTACATTTCTTTTCATCTGTTATTTTAATCATTGGTATTATGGTTATAGTTACATTTACATCTGAAAGAGCATCATGGTCATCTATATTCTGGGTAATTTTTGCTGTTTTTATTGCTATTACAGGTGTTATTGATGGTCTTATTGGCTTTCTCTTTGGTAATAAAGAATTACGTGCATTAGAGGAAGTGAGACATGAAGTATTAGATGGTAAAGAGAGCATCAAAGCTTCTTTCTAACAGTTTAAGAACAATAACTCTTAATTGAATGAAATGAAAGTTTTATAGACATCATAATGATACTTCAATATATCATTAAACTAGTTATTAATAACTAATGAATAATATTTAGCATAAACTCATTATAGTTTGTAGACTTCCTAATTGGGAAATAAAAGTGTAAGTGACTGTTTATTTAAAAATCCGATATTTTTTTTTCAAAACAGGAGAATAAATTTGTGTGAAACTAACGATTCTCATATAAACCATCCAAATTATATCACTCTACAGAACTATGTTGCCCAAAAGACTGTTTAGCTCGAGTTGTGCTCGTCTAAATGAATCCTCCAGTGAATTGTTAAAATGTAAGTAATGATTTTATTAAGTTTTCAATTCTTTTCAATGTTTGGTTTCATAGGAACTAACCAAGTTTTATGATAGATCCTAAATTCACACAAATATCACCAAGTCTATTAAACATCAAACTACCAGCTTCAACAACTTTAAACTTAAGATCTGTTACATCAATTGTAGGTCTTAACCATTCACAGTTGGAAAGCAATGTTAGATTATTACCTATCAGATTTAACGAAATCTCTTCATTTAAGGACCTTGATTTATTAATTAAAGATGAACAAAATATAACAAATTTTAAACTCAAATTTGGAGGGTCAGATTTCATTGTTAAAAGTAAGAACTTGATTGGTTGGTACGGTTATGTTGATATTGACCATACTTTATCTACTTCATCTTTATTAAAAGTTAAACCATTGAATGATGCAGACATTTTATTAAATGATGCGTTATCTGCTGATGATCAATATTATAAGTTAGAATCAAAATCAGATAAAATATTGATTAATTATAATCAATTAATCGGTTTCCAAGCTTCTAATTATAAAATTTTGGGTGACAAAGAACAAATATTTCCAAGAACTTCATTAATGATGAGCTTTTTAAGAAGATACCCTTTATTAATGAGAACTAAATATTTTATAGGATATTATTTACGTAGAGGTTTCAATGCTATTACCACTTCAATCAAAAATCAAATTGCACAATATAAGGCTAAAGCTGAAGCTGCAAAGAAATTAGCTGAAGAAGAAAAGGCAAAGAAGGCTCTTGAAGATGGTGTTGTTAAAGCTGTTGAAGGGAAAGCACCAGTCGTTACTGAAACAGCTGTTGAAACAACCCCAGCTGAAAAGAAAGAAAGTCAAATTGTTAAAGGATTAACTTCTGTTTATGGTAATACAAAATTATTTTTACATAATTTGATTTATCGTCCTGAAAAGTTTGTTGAAATTCAAGGACCTGCCATTATTATCATGAAAAAATAAATAAAATAATAATCTTTAACTTATTAATATATTCAACCAAAAAAGCAACCTTCTGATTTTATGTTTAGATACAAATGTTATATTATATGAAAATTAATATGAATTCCAATTGATGGGTTTACGATGTACAAAAATATAAAAAAAAACTATCTTTGAAGGAGAATCATATTTAGTTTTGATTAATGTGGTATATGATATAATGTAAACTTAGTTTGTTTTTCCATCTTTATATCTTTTTGTATTGATTTTAAATATCTCTTGACTGTTCATAATATTGATAATATGAGATTATATTTGAAATATACTTAAATGATTGAAAATGAGTATAATGGCTGAGTTAAAGAAATAAATTGAACCTGTAGAGCTAGAGGTGGTAATAAATCATCTCATATCCAAGAATATAGAGGTGACTTTGTTAAAGTTGTAAAGATAATTAGTTTTAGAGAAGCTTTTTTTGGTATTAAGAATGCCAAATTGATTATAGTATTTTAGATAATGTTCAAAATGTTTAGTTCAGGTTTAAAACCTGGTGCCATTAAGACAACTTCTTCAGCATGTAATGGTACTGGTTCCACAGTTCATTATGCTTTAACTTGTCAAGGTGAAGGTGCTTATCCAGCTCATAAATCTACAAAAATTGTTTTACCAGCAGGTTTAAGTGATGGAGCAAGATTAAGAGTTGCCGATGAGGGTGATGCACCAAGAGCTACAAGTGATTCAAATGTTAAAATCAGTAAAGGTGATTTGATTATTAGATTAAGAATTAAGTCGTTTACGATGTAGTGTACATAAGGATTAATAAATGGCACTTGGTATAAATTAACAATTAAAGAACAAATAGATAAATTGAAGGTAACAAACAAACAAAAATGACAGTAAATTTAGTATTAAGATGGATAGAACTTAAACAATAACGACAATAAAAGAAGAAGAATATTATGTAATATCAAAGATTCTTCATAGTTTCATCATGGGCAACTGGACTATCTAAAATTTGTAACTCACTTTCAGTGAATATCTTATGGAAAAATAAGGTTGGGAAAATAACAGTTAATAATAAAACCAATGGGAACCCAATTGCTCCCATTGTATTAACAATGGCAAATTCACCAACAAATCCAATCAGACTAAAAGTTAAGAATATCATTAATTTTTTGACTCTTAATGACTTTAATTCAGGAGCAACTGATTTATCATCAGTAATCAAGAAGAATAATCTTCTTAGAATAACATTACCTCTTAAACCTGATGAACCCATGATAAAGAATAAGCCAGCAAGAACACATTGAGGTACTAGACCTAGACAAACCAACAATGGTCTTGTCATCATACCAATCATCAAAAATCCTTGAGCAGTATTAGTAAATCTTTGTTCAACAGATCCTATTATTTGACCTTCATCTTTTCTACCGTCATCCTTTTCTATTACTTCTTTAATAACAAGAGATTCAGTGTGTAGTGGAGCTTGTGGAATTAAACCATTAGGACATGGAATTCCTAATAAACCAGCAAGACCAGTAGTAACACCTAATAACATAAAGTCATAATGGAAAGCAGCAGGTTTCTTCAGTTTGAATTTTGAATCTTGAGCTATTAATGATGAAATATTATGATCAAAATAGAAAAGAATTGTTAAAATGATACCAAAAGGTAAAGCTAAAAATATATGTTTTACAGATATTGGATTAACATCAACCCAACTTCTATCATAAGTTGGTTCAAATGTTTGAGTAATTGGTAATCTTTTGAAAGTGACATTATTTAAGTAACCACCAAAATGAATAAACCCTGTAAAAAAGATAACAATAGCAGGTGTTGAATAATCAACAATAAACTGTCTAACGTAATGATTAAATAAATTAAACCTCATGAAATCAGTACTTATATAACCAATACACCCCATTATTATAGCAGTCATACAACTTGCAAATCCACTAGCACCATTATCATCAGGACTAAATTGTCTTGATAAAATTTGAACACCTTTTTCTAAATAAACAACATTAATAAACAACCCAAAAATATCACAAGGAAATTGAGTAACAAATTTTAAAGCACTAACCATATTAAACATTGAAATTAAAAAATGGAAAATCATACCCCAAATTGAGATCCAAAACATAAAGGGAAAGTATGCAATATTCATTGGTTTATTGATTTCATAAACAGTATAGTTGAAAATTGCGATTGGACCACTAACACCAACCACAGTCAATGGCTGTCCACCAAATATACCAAACACAATTCCACCCATAGCACTAGCTAGAAGAACTTCATTGACACCAAATGAATCACCTGTTTTATCAAACATATCTTGAGAGAATGCTAAAGCAGGTAATAAGTTTGTAACGAATGTTAGAAGTGTTGATGGTATTACTCTATAATTTATTGCATCTGTCCAGTCAGATTTATAATATGGAAATCTATCATGAAAATCTTTAATCACACCACTAAACGGCTTGAAACGTCTTAGAGCTAACATATCTAGGTATATTTATCTATAGTTATGGTTATTGTCTTTTTGATGTTGAAAATATGGATTGGTTTGTTTTAAATAAGAAATTTGGTAAATTTTTTTTCAAAAATATAAAAGAATATGTATTGACAAATAGATGAAAATAGTAAATATAAAACCAATAATTGAAAACAATAATAAGCATAAGAAGATACAAAAATTAGCAAGTATTATAACTGATGAATATATTTATAAACCATTATCCACAATTTTTTCTTTAATAAAGTTCAAAAAATCCAGCTATGCAAGAGATATCTGGGGCTGTGTCATTCTGCCATGTGTCAATAAGCTTTCTATATTTGACATCTACTAGTTATTACAAATAGTGTTGGCAAGTGAGTTTAATATTAATACTCTTTACTTATTTTGCGATTTTAATGAGAATATACTTGTTAATGTGTTAATTATATATGTAGTATAAATAAATACGATCTTAGATTTTAGCCATATAAATAGATCTTTTGAAAAATCCATTGATACCTCTTGAATTCTGCAATGCCTTATATTTTTGTTTATCCAATTCATCAACTGTTTTTGAATCAATCATTTGTTTCAACATTCTCCTTATCTTCCATTCTCTGTATGGAATTAATAATACAAAAGCAGCAAAATATAAAGAACCAACGAATATTTGACAATGAAAATATGGGTTCTTTGTCTTTAAACTATAATCTCTTAAATTCAAGGCCATTACTTCACCAAATAATTGAAAGCAAGCAGAAACCATGTTAGCGTAACCTAAACCACTTGCAATATTTTTATTACCAACAACATCAATTGATAATGGAACAATATTAACAGATGTTATACCACAAGTTAAACCTAACATTAGAACAAACATTATTAAAGAAACATAATTCTTTAAATTAATCCAAAATACAAAAACTAAAAATGAATTTATAAAAGTTGCAAACATTGAATAATTACAAACACCAACTTTAATACTCATATAACCAATTAAAGGTCTTCCAAAAGCTTGACTTAAATTTAATAAGACTGTTATAATAGTACCTTGATGTTGTGTATAACCAAGACTGACTGCATAATTTGCAACACTGTATAAACAAATATAATAAGATATACCTGCTATAGATGACCAAAGAGTTGCCATTTGTAAAGGAAAATTTTGAATAATTTTATAATCAAAGATTCTTTTGAATAATTCAGTAACACATTTTGTAGATTCAATGGAACTGTGCTTTGGAACCCTAATCTTAATTAAAGCTAAAGAAATAACACAAATAACAAAAGAAATTATACCCATTGTTCTTAAAGCCCATTTTTGATCACCTGTATCACTAATCAATTTATTTGAAACTAAACTGAAAAACACACCACCAAGACCAACACCAAAATGACTAATACCATTAGCTAAAGCTCTCTTTTTCAAAAACCATGAAGGTAAAACAATTGAATTTGCACCAAAAATCATACCATAAGATAATCCCATAATTAATGCTTGAGTAACAAACAAACCTGCAATTGTTTTTACAAAAGAAGCACCAATATAAGCAGCTATTTGAAAACAAATGCCAATCGAAACAGTCATTTTATAACCTAAAAATGCAATCATTATTGCTGTATATGGAATTAAAAAAATTGCAAGAAATACAATAATACCACCAATAAAGGCATAATCAGTTGCTGTTGCACCAGGGAATGAATCATATTGTAAATAATGAGCTAGATAAACACCAAAACTTGCATTAGCACCCCAAGTTGCAAAGTTCATTGCCATTACACAAAAGCAACAAGTCCAAGCATGAAAACCTCCATCTGGTGGACAGTCATCATAATCGTCTTCATGGAAAGCACCATTAAAATCTTCAACTTTGATTACCATTTCATTCATGTGGTTATATTGTTCTTCATCTATGCTTTGATCATTGTTGCCACTGTTATTGTTTGAATCATTGGTCCTTTTAGATGATCTGTCTCCATTTTTTGAAGAGTTGTTTGTTGTAACTAAGTCCTGCATCTGAATTGACATTTTTTATTAATCTTAATAGCAGCTAATAAATACGTAAATCTGATCTATGTTTGTGAAAAAATATTACATATTATTAGTATTAAAAGTATTCAATAGTGGTTTTTTTGCTGATATTCAATAGCTTTTATACAAATTACTAATTGACTCAACAATCATTGAAATGTTTTTTTGCGTTTCGCCGTAGAACTTCCAAACCCATTTAGCTTATAGGTTTAACGCTTTGTGATGGTAGAAGAGCTACTTTACAGATTTGGTTTGAACGGTTGATCAAAGTGTTGAAGATCTGTTGAAGCTTGTAATGGGGGGGGTACTGATTCATGATAGAGAGTAGTTGGATACCTCAGAATTTCTTTGAGTGAAGTTTTTACCTCTTTTGTAGCGTTAACTATAAAAATTGTAATGAGTAATACTTTTTAACAATAGAGACGTTTGCGATTGTTAATTAAACATCAATTTAAACATATTTTCAACACTATATCCAATGGACTAGTCGTTATGAAATATTACCATCAGTATATTGTATAGTTGTTGTAGATGCTATATGACTGTTAGTGTGTATAGTTGTTTTAAACGATATGATCATTTAACTGGAGTTTAAACGGATTTTACTTCCTGAATCAATTTTTACCTCTATAATGACCAGCCGTTCAACTATAATTAATATTACTACCAGTGTCAACTGCCATTCAGTCAACTGAGTACTGACTACATAAACTATTAACTAAATAATGATGATGAATATTTATTAATTTTTAATATAGGATCGTTTAACTAACCATTAATAAACGTCCTTAAATCACAATGTTTTTTTTTTGAATGTCATAATAGAATATGTAATATTTCCAAAGTTCAATATAATCAAATGCTATAAAGATATTAAATCTAAATTGAAGCACGATAACATGTTCTCTCCACAAAACCTTTTAGACCTTTTGATTCTAATAATGAAGTATATTTAACTTTATCATTTTCATCAACTGTTTTTGAATCAATCATTTGTTTCAACATTCTCCTTATCTTCCATTCTCTGTATGGAATTAATAATACAAAAGCAGCAAAATATAAAGAACCAACGAATATTTGACAATGAAAATATGGATTCTTTGTCTTTAAATTATAATCTCTTAAATTCAAGGCCATTACTTCACCTGTAAGTTGAAAAAATGAAGCAATTGTATTTGCATAACCTAAACCACTTGCAATATTTTTATTACCAACAACATCAATCGATAATGGAACTATATTAACAGATGTTATACCGCAAGTTAAACCTAACATTAGAACAAACATTATTAAAGAAACATAATTCTTTAAATTAATCCAAAATACAAAAACTAAAAATGAATTCATAAAAGTTGCAGCCATTGAACAATTACAAACACCAATCTTAATACTTAAATAACCAATTAAAGGTCTTCCAAACGTTTGACTTAAATTCAATAAGACTGTTATAATAGTAGCTTGATGTTGTGTATAACCAAGACTTACTGCATAATTTGCAACACTATATAGACAAATAATATAACCTGCACCTGCAATACCTGCCCAAAAAGTTGCTATTTGTAAAGGGAAGCTCTTCATAACTCTCCAATTAAAAATCTTTTTAAAGATGTCTTTTATTGAACTATTTGATTCAATTGAGCTATTTTTAGGAATTCTGATTTTAATTAATGAAACAGAAGTAACACAAATAACAAATGATAATATACCCATTATTCTTAAAGCCCATTTTTGATCACCTGTATCACTAATCAATTTATTTGAAACTAAACTGAAGAACACACCACCAAGACCAACACCAAAATGACTAATACCATTAGCTAAAGCTCTCTTTTTCAAAAACCATGAAGGTAAAACAATTGAATTTGCACCAAAGATCATACCATAAGCAATACCCATAAGCAAAGCTTGAGTTATATATAATTCAGCAATAGTTTTAGCAAAAGAAGCACCAATATAAGCAGCTATTTGAAAACAAATACCTATTGATACGGTAACTTTATAACCTAAAAATGCAATCATAATAGCACAATATGGAATTAAAAAAATTGCAAGAAATACAATAATACCACCAATAAAGGCATAATCAGTTGCTGTTGCACCAGGGAATGAATCATATTGTAAATAATGAGCTAGATAAACACCAAAACTTGCATTAGCACCCCAAGTTGCAAAGTTCATTGCCATTACACAAAAGCAACAAGTCCAAGCATGTAAACCTCCATCTGGTGGACAATCTTCATAATCTTCTTTATTAAATGCACCATTGAAATCTTCTACCTTTATACCTACAACTTTCATATGATCGTATTCTTCAGTTTGTGCTATCTCTATCTTCGTTTGAACTTTGAAGACTTCTTCTTTTTCTTTTTCTCTTGATTGATTAGATTCTATGTCATTATTATTAGTCAAAATTTCCTCTGTCATATTTATAAAGTCTTATGTATAGTATATGCAGTGGAAAACGGTTGGAAGAGAAGGTAGAATCAAATATCTTTCCTTATAAGCAGGTATAGTGTTAGGTGTATTGAAGGGTATGTAAGAGCTTATTTATATACAGAGATTAAATAAAGAGATTAAATAAATATAAAAAGTTCAAATGGCTAATCTTTATATCTAATTAGTCATTTTCGCTACTAACAAAAAAATTTCCTGCATTACTAATCTTCTTTTCGGAAAACCAGATCCTTCAATATTTTTGTTTACAAAGAAAAAGCAGTAAAACATCTTCTTTCTACTGTTTATGAACAATAGCAAAAAATGGGCTATGAATCAATACGAAATTAGTCATAAAATTAAGATAAATTAACAACAACCCCCCCCCCCGGAATTTAAATGCAGAAGCTGGAATAAGTAATTCCTGTTGAACAGAACAGGTATATACAGCGAAGAAGGAAGTACGATATAGATAACAAAATTTACTAGCAAATATATAGTAGAAAGTAAACTAGTTATAACGATCTAATACAACGATTGTAATCATTGTTACAAACAACCTCAGCCTTTCTAAGAAAAATTATTCTATCATTCATTACTTTAAACAATAGTATTGTTATAAGATTAACAGAATTCTTGATAAAGTATAATTGATAAAGTTGATTATACTACTACAAATTAATCAGGAGATACAGACTGAAATTGCTTAATGTTATTAATATATGTATTATTATTCTATAACAATCATTCAAATTAATTAAGTAAGTCACGCTTAATCACCAATTAGTAACATCTTCAGCTTCACCAAAGACAGATTCTTTAATTTCACTAACAGGTTCTTCTTCCCATTCAATACCTTCACTATTTACAATTTCAGGACATTTTTCACTTATAAATTCTAAAATTAATTTATTAATAGCAGCAAATTCTAATAAGAATGCATCATGACCTTCTGGTGAATCAATTTTTTCTAATGTTGCATTTGGCATATATTTTGCAATTGTTTCTTGTTCTGAATATGTAAATAAAGCATCGGAACTAATACCAATTACTAATGATGGTTGTGTTAATGATTCTAATGCCTTTTCAACAGAATCACCTCTTTCTCTACTAATATCATGTGTATCTAATTTTCTTGTAATTGAAATATAACAATTTGGATCAAATCTATTAATGAATTTTTCACCTTGATAACGTAAATAACTTTGAGCTGAAAAATATGTTTGATGTTTCTTTATATTTGAAGTTGATGATGTTACTGATGTACTTGATCCAACAGATGGTGATCTTTCACTTGAACCCGTATCATTCTTTTGTAATCTTCTACCGTTTCTATGACCTTCATTATGAACAGCCCAATTTTGTTCTTGTATACTATTTGGTTGTCTTTGTCCTTCATTTACTGATGTTTTTCTCTTAGCAGAATCTTTAATCATATTTGGATCTTTTCTACCAAATCTTGATTCAAAACTATTTCTTGATCTATAAGTTAATAATGCAGTCATTCTTGCAGCTCCTAACCCAGATTTTGGTGGATCATTTAAATCATAATAACCATCTAAATATTTAGGATCTGAATAAATACACTGACGTTGTGCTTCGCTCCAACTTATACACCAAGCTGAATGTCTTGCACTTGTAGCTAATGGAACAATATTTTTAACATAATCAGGACCAAAAAATGCCCATTCTAAAACAAGCATACCACCCATTGAACCACCAATACATACAGCTATTTGTTTAACACCTAAATAATCCAATACTAACTTGTGAATCTTAACATCATCTCTAACAGTGACTAAAGGAAATTCTGGGCCATATCTCTTATTAGTTAAAGGATCATTGGTAACAGGGCTTGCAGAACCATATGGTGAACCTAAAGAATTTAAACAAATAATGAAGAATTTCGTTGGATCAAAAGCTCTACCAGGACCTAAAAGAGGTCCCCACCAATCAGATACATCAGCAGAACCTGTAAGAGCATGACAGATGACCATACAATTGTCACCTTTTTCATTTAGTTTCCCCCATGTCTTGAAAGCGACTTGAACATTAGTTAATATTTCACCAGACTCTATAGTAACTTCTGGGATCTCTATTATTTTTTGTTTGTTTACTAATTTTGAAAATGGATTCTCAGGTTCTTCTGAGATATATTTATAGCTAGTACTAGACATTATAAAACTGATTATTAAATTAATAGAATTTTCTTTAAAAGATCAAAAAATTCAAATTTTTTATTATAAGATAATTTTTTGACTCAGCAAAAAAATTTAAAACTGTGGTGGATCCAATTAATGTGGATTTTTCACGTGTCAAATAAATAAAAAAGCCCTAATTCAGCCCTAAACACTGCTTATATAATCGCTCTTAATAAAAATTCTGCAGAGATAATAGCGAATCTTCAAATTACCTAAAGTTTCAAATTTCAATAATAACTTTCAAAACCTTCAAACTGTAACTAGGAATACTATAAGCTCCTATAAATTCACTAATTTCACTGGATATAATTTTAGGAGTGAAAAACACCATAGATCAAATAGTATTCTTAAAATTACCTTAAGAAAAAGATGTCCTCAATTAAGGTAGCTGTATCACAAATAACATTAAGAGATTGGTTTATACTAACTTCTTTAATCTTTGGAGGTTGTTGTTCAAATGTTTTTACATTAGAAAAAATAGTGAATAATGATCCAAATATGGGGAATATTTTAACACTCTCCCAATTCTTATTCATTTCAATTGAAGGTTATTATCAAAATTTAGATTTTAAAAATCCTCCATTGTTTTTACAAAAGACACAAATTCCAGTAAAAAGAATACTTTTAACAGTAATGATGTTTTTTGCAGTTTCATTAATTAACAATGTTGTTTTTAACTACAATGTTTCAGTACCAATTCATATCATCTTTAGAAGTTCAGGTACAAGTGCTGTAATGTTAATCGGTTGGTTATTCGGTGGTAAAAAATTTACTACTCTTCAAGTTTTCAGTACTATATTATTATCCATTGGTGCTATAATAACTACTCTTTATAAAGATGTTGATTCAATTTCAAATGGTTTGAGTATCACTTATGATGTGGACTTTTTTATTGGTATAGGAATGTTAACAATATCATCAATTTTAATGGCATGTATGGGACTTTACAATGAACAAACTTATAACACTTATGGTAAGCATTGGAAAGAAGTTTTATTTTATTCACATTTATATGGATTACCAATATTCATTGTATTTAAAGATCAACTGATTCAAGAGCTCGAATCAGTTTGGAATTTTAAAAAAACTATAGAAATTTTTAATTTTCAAATTTCTGAACAATTTATATTTTTAATATTAAATAATTTAACACAATTCTTTTGTATAAAAGGCGTTAATATGTTAGGTAGCCAAACAACTGCTTTAACTTTACAAGTTGTTCTTTTGTTAAGGAAATTTATTAGTTTATTGCTAAGTATCTATTTGTTTGATAATGAATTAAGTAATATTGGAAAATTTGGTGCATTTTTGGTTTTTCTTGGAGCATACATTTATACATATAGTTCAAGTAGAGCAACTAAAAATACAATTGATCAAAAGGATAAAGATAAATAAAAATAGAATAATTTATAATATAGAGAATTTTGCATATAATATATAGAAATCTAATATGAGAAAGATGTTCAAAAACTACTGTTAAAATACTAATAATTTACTTTATATTATGCTTTATAAATTTTGACCTAACTTTCTTCTTCTTGCTATATCTTCATCAGAACCAGCTTGAACTTTAATATCAAATGACCAATTCATTTCTTCACCATTTTTCAAGAAATCGGTTAAACCATTGCAATATAAATGCCAATGATTCAAATCTTGATTAAATTTATAATGATCTAAAGAACAAGTACCAGACCTAATTTGATCGTGGCATTTATTGTTATCATTAATATCTTTTGAACTTAGCTTTTCTCTAACATTGTCATAACCTAATAATGACATTCCTAATGCAATTTTGGTAGCAGCATGAGTACATAAAATTATTGTTTCAACCTCTGGAAATCTTGATTCAATTTCTTTAAAAAGTCTTGACCAAAATAATTGACATCTTTGAAATAATTCATCTTCAGTCTCATTATTTATTGTATACTTATCCATTGTAGTTTCCCATTCATTGGTAATTGTGTCAAAATATTTTTTCAATAAACTATAATCACCAGGATAAGATAAAGTTGGTTTATGTAATACATTAAACCATTCAGATAAACCGTTCTCCAGGAAAACAGGGATATCAAGTTCTCTGGATGTAGGAGATATTGTCTCTATACATCTATAGAATGGACTTGAAAAAATTAATTGAGGTTTTGGTTCAAGGTCTTGCTTTATAAATTGTGATAATTCAATTGATTGATCTACACCATGCTTTGATAATCTTGGATCAAAAGGTATTTCTGTTGGAAAACAGTCTGGTGGTATGATTTTCAGCCAGTTTGCTCTATGGCCATGTCTTACAATATAGATATCCTTCAACATTCTTAAATATTGATTAGCACAAATCGATAAAACGAAAGAAAGTAATTATAGGTACATCACCTAGTGTCATAGTGATTTAAATATTCAAATATTAATTTTTGCACATGACTTTCTGATTTTACATCCGGACATCAACATTAATTTATCCGCTACTTCTCACCAGCCACTTAGAATATCCGTGAAACCAGCCGCCCAAATTTGTAAACAAAAAAAATTCAGAAAAAAATAAAAAGAAATGAGCCTTTATGCTACCAAGTTTAGACGACACTTCAACTACTTTTAAAGATTTTTCATCCATTTTTTTTGTAAACAACACCCCTTTTTCATACCTTAAGAATCATATACATATAACCTATTCATAATGGCTGATAAAGTGAACCAATTCTATCTACCTGAATGGCTGACTGTGGAGTTAATAACCTCAAACTTTATAACGTTCACACCACTATTCTCATATGGGTCAACAGTATTTAGTATTTACAGAAAACAATCATCAACTGGGTTTTCAATTGATATATGTGCTACCATGCTTATTGCTAGTATATTAAGAGTGGCATATTATTTCATAATACCTTATGAAGTCGCACTATTAAGGCAGAGTTGTAATATGATTTGGATTCAAATGATACTTTTGAAGGTTTCATTAAGTTATAGATCTTCATCTTATGATGTCAATAGATTAGATGACAAACCAGGAATCATTGCAGAAATTAAAGACCTGTATTCCATACAAATATTTAATAAAGATAGTTCTGATTTTTGGGTTGTTATGGATTTTTTAAAAGAATTTCTGTTTATAATTTTTAAAAATTTTGTGTCATTTTACGACCCAAGATATAAAAGATATAAGAAATTTTGGCAATGGAATGAAGAATACAGATATTGGAAAGCTTTATCCTATTTCATAGTCGGTGTCAGTATAGTGACTTTTGCCTTAAAAGATTCTGAACAATTTGGATCATTACTTGGAACTGTAGGCTTATTTGTTGAATCATTATTACCATTACCTCAAATTTTATTATTAAACAAATTAAAATCTATTGAAGGCTTCAAATTAATTTTATTATTCAGTTGGTTATGTGGTGATTGTTTAAAGATCAGTTATTTAATCTTTGGCGCTAAAAATATTAGTGGAATTTTCCTATTTTTTGCACTATTCCAAATGGGATTAGATTTCTATATTGCATTCCAATATATTTACTATAGATTCTACTTTATCGTTACCCCTGAAGAAGTTGAATTAGAAGAGTTTGCAGTCTCTTCTAGAGCATGAAAAAACTTAAATTGAGATATAAAAATACCATATCATCTATCTCCTTAATAGCATGATTATAATTAATATAATGAAATAAGAAAACGGTTTAATTCATATGCATTTGATTTTAAGTTTGGATAGTTATTGTACCTAATTTTTAGACTAATTTCATTAATTTTTTTTTTTTTTTTTTGAATCTCTTTGGATCAGAATACCCACAATTAACTCACTCATTTTATACATGACAGCATTAATAAGAAATATTATCAACATTACTATATGATATTAAACTAATTCAACTAAACAGTTTAATTTATGTTATTATAGATAAGATTAAAGAATTAATCAATATATGTGACGAACCATAAACAATAATATAAATATTTTAGTGGTCACTAGTTTAAAAACATACACACTTTAATAAAAGAGCGCCTAATTTTAGAAAAACAGAGAATCAATCTTTTTTTTCTAAGAATCTTGGATTTCCCAGTATTCCTAATGAACTATCATCCTTTTTCTTTAAAAAAAATTTTTTCAAGGTTCGTCTCTTATAGAAAATAGCTAAAACGAAAAAAATACCAATGAACATATGTGATAAAAAGTTGAAGTTGAAAATTTGTGATTTTGTAACAGATTTAGATAATCTAAACTTACCAAAGCTTTGTTTAATATCACCAATATCAATATTATTTGTCAGCAATAACGTATCTCTGTAAATAGTGCCATTTGTATTGATGTTTAATCTATTTCCAAAAGCATCTCTATTGTAAAAGTATGTATTTGCTTTGTCAAGAATTAAAATATCACCAGCTTCATAGGTTTCACCATTCAGGTCCCATCTATTTTCTGTGATAAATGATTTGTATTTATTGTAGTCCATAAATGCTGGAATAATTTTACCATCAGAGTTAAGATAAATTTCTTCTCTTAGAGCACTTATTATGTCTTTAGAGGTAGATTTAGGATCAGCCTTTATAGAATCAATATACTCTTGTTTGAGTTTTCTATCTTCCTGAAACTGTAAATAGTGGTAATGTTTTCTCAATACATCATATTCTAAATTCATATGTCTAAATTTATTTAAATATTCAATAGATTCTAATTCATCACGTTCAAGATCTAACATAATTAAAGCAATTTTTTCATGAGGTGAATCAAGAGTATTCCATTTATCAAAAGTTGAAGGAGTTAACTGAATAGCAGGTGAAACAGAATTTTCAGTAATGAAATCCTTTAAAACAAATTGATCTCTTATTTCATTTGGTTTGAAAGAATTGAAGACAACAGGATTAACATCACCTTCATAAAATACAAATAATGAAGGAACTGTAGTTAATTCTTCAATTAAAAATTGGTTTTTATCCAAAGTTAAATCCAAATTCTTATTATTTGCAGAAACCATTGAGAAACCATTTTCTTTTTGTACATCCATGATACCAAAGAGTTGTTTTGTATTATTTGTTTGGAAAAGGTAAGCATTTGGGAATTTGGATAATGGTTCTAATAAATATGGTAAAATATCTAAATCTTCACTTGTTGAATATTCATCATGAGCATAGACAAAAGTAACTCTTAAATTTGTTGTTGGGATTTGATTTAACGTTTTAAATGTACCGGTTAAATAATTCTTTTGTAGATAATCAATTATTGGTAATTCTTCAAATTTTGAATTTTGATAATTTCTATCAGCCCAAGTACTTACCGACTTCACATCTAATAAATCACCGTCATAGTATAAGAACTTACCATTTAATCTTGGTAAAATTAACATTATTTTAGGAGTTTCACCTAAAATTCCTAAATCTTTACAGATCTTTTTATTTGATAAACAATTAAAATGGCCAAGTTTAATCTTTTCTTGATCAACTCTATTAGAAATCATAATCCATTTCTTTTGAACATCTAAACAATGATCATCCTCAATAGTATCAAACTTATCAAGATCAAAAGTATCCATATCTGTGAGCTTATAAGAAGGCCAGAATGATACTAAATAGGGTTTGCCATCTTCTTCTTGAGCTAAAATTTTAAGCATTTCATCTGTTGAAATAACATCACTTTTTGATTTAATATTTAATTCAGTAGCAAAGTCTAAAATTTGATCTTGTAAAAATCCTTCAATGGCTTCTTGAGTTCTTGGTAAATATGGAGGATATCTTGTTAAAAATTTACCTTTATTATCATATAAGTTCATTGTTGGATAAGCTGTAATTCTATAAAAATTACATAAATCACCAGAAGCAACACAATCTACTTGAAACATTCCGATTTCCATTTCCTTAGCTTTACTATGGAAATCATATAATGTCTTTGCCCAAACAGGCGCAAAATTCTTACAATGACCACAATATGGAGAAAAGAATTCAATTAAATTGATCTTATTAGGTAGTAAAGCTTCAGGAAGAGCATCTTTAGTCAATGGAGGCGGTAAATCATCAACAGTCTGGGCATATACTGATGTAATGGGCACTATTGCAGCTATCAATAGCTGTGTCCAAGAAGGAAATAGCATGATTGGTAATCGATTAACTTGATCTTTTTTGTTGATGATTAATTGAACAAGTAACCAGGATTATAAATTTTGGGTGTACAATTCACAATTGACACGTAAAATTACTATCTCTTCTGTCACGTGATTATTGGCAGAATTTTTGCTGATCCACAAAAAAATCCTTAATCAACAAAGGCGTCTCTTCTAGCTTCATCTCATAAATATTTAAAACATTAGATTCTACCATCAATTCAAACCATATTCAATAGATTAAAAGCGCAATGGTGGACCCCGATAAGAATAATACAACCCGTAGAGGTAGCACTGTGAAACCAGTTGGTCTTTTGGGCTCAGGATTAAAAGCTGCTTCAAAAAACCTTAGATCATTATCTCCCCAGCCTGTTGTTAAAAGGTCTTTATCACCAGTCGCTTCTACCATGTATTACTCACTTAATTCATTAGCAAAACCTGTTAGAAAAGTGTCCAAAAGTATTCCGAGTCCATCAGAGATTATAAAGACCTCATCAGACTCCTCAAAACAATCATCTAGCTTAGAAAGAGATATTGCTATACCTATTGCGGGTATGGCAAAAAGTTTTGTGTCTCTATTGACTACAGCGAGTATGTATGATGGGAATCTACAAGAATTGATGACACATGAAGGTAATGGTATCAATGAACATAGTGATGATAATAATAACTCTAATGAAGAACTTGATGATGTTAATTATGATACTGGAGTTGAAAGAAATAATACACTTGAACCATCAGATCCACTGTCAAATGGTAAAGATGGAGAAAAATGTGATACCGATAGAAGCACGAAGAATAACAATGAAGAAACACAATTATCAGTTGAAAACACTACGGGATCCATGGAAATTAAACTTGATCATTCAGAAAGTCTGGAGAATCAACCTATATATCCTGAAAAGTTAGCGCCATTAGAGAGAAGTCCAACGAAATTTGAAATCTCTATAGTTCATAATATTGGTTCAAAATCAGGAAATACTGATAGCAAGAAAAGGTCTTCTGCACTCTATGAAAGATTAAGTAAAAGTTTTCAAATCAAGGAAGACGATGAATTAGTTGATGATTTTTCATGTTGGATGTTGAAAGATGTCTTATTACAAGGTCATATTTATTTAACAAAGTTTCACCTTTTATTTTTTGCATTTTTGCCAAAGAAGAAAGAAAATAAAGTATCATTATCAGGTAATTTATCATTGGAATCATTAGGTCCTAGACAAGTTCGTTATTGGGCTACTTTGAAAGATCATACATTATCCTTATATACAAAATCAACTGATTTATATTTTCCAGCTTTGACAATTGATTTAAGATATGCACTTAAAGCAGAAATATTAGATTCAGCATATATGCCATTTAATAGTACAAAACAAGATGATTTAGCAGATGGTGTTTGGTTTAGAATTTTGACTGAATCAAGAAATTACAAATTCCACACAGATTCATCACATTCTGCTAGAAATTGGGTAAATTTATTGAAGAAACATATATTTACAAGTAGAAATAAAGGTGATTGTGTTACTGTGAAAATTCCATTACAAAATATTTTAGATTTAGAAGAATCCCCAATATTTGATGCTGCAGAAACCTTAAGATTGAAAGTCCTTGAAAGTTCTGATACATATGCTCTAGATGATTATTTCTTCTTATTCTTCAACCAAGGTCCACAAGCTAGTGCTAGAATTAATACTGCAATTAGTGGTATTACTAGTGATAATCATTCTCCATTGCCTGATGAAGTTATTGATAGTACTGCAAAAATAGATGCAGCTGCTGAAAGTGAATTACAAGGTAGAAGAAGAAGACTGACATCAAAGGCATCAACTTTTAATCCTATAAGAAAAGTTTTCAAATCACATTCAAGAAATAGTTCACAAGCATCTGATAATGATTTAATAGTTGATGAACCAGTTATTGAATTATTACATTCATCACACACTGAGCCTAGTCCACTTGACGTTGAAGAAGAAGTTGCAGGAATTAGATCATATGATGACGATGATGATGCAATGTCCATTCCTAGTGATATTAAAGAAGGCTATCAAAATTCATCATCATCCAATGTTGAAAATTCAAAGAGTCCAAATCTAAAGAAGACAAGACATTTATCATTATCATTAAAACAACCTCCTAGACCAAGTTTTAGTAGATGGACACCAAGAGCTGTTAAGAATGCAAGTTCAATGTGGTCATCATCTCCTGTTCATTATGAAGAAAAGAACTCATTAGAAAGAGGTTTAGAAGATGATGAATATTTAGCTAGCCCCAAAGAAAGAGTTGAAGCAACTAAAAGATTTCAGCATCATTTTTCATTGTCTGATTCAGATTATCTTATTGCATCTTATTATTCTCATTTACAAAGAAATGTTCCATCATATGGTAAAATTTATCTTGGTAGAAATGAAATGTGTTTTAGATCTTTATTGCCAGGTTTTAATACAAAAATGATTTTACCATATCAAGATATTGAAAATTGTTATAAAGAAAAGGGATTTAAATTTGGTTATTCAGGTTTAGTTATTGTTATTCATGGGCATGAAGAATTATTTTTTGAATTTGGTTCATCTACAGCTAGAGATGATTGTGAATTTTTGATTTTGAAACAATTAGATAAACAAAGCAATGTTTTGAAATCAGAAAATGAATTTGAACAAAGTGTTTCCCCAAATTTAAATAATGATAATACTGAATCTTCAGTTAATATTAATACAGATGAATCAATTTCATCAAGTTTGTTAGATGTCAATTTAGAAGCTGCAAAACTTAAATTATTTGAAGATAAAATTCATTCAACTGCTGGTTTAAATATTCCAATCATGATTGAAGATCATCCATTTTTAAAGACAAGTATTAAACCAGATAAATCATTTAGATTTACTTTATTGACTATTGGATCAAGAGGTGATGTTCAACCATATATAGCTCTTGGTTTAGGATTAATCAAAGAAGGTCACACTGTTACAATTGCTACACATAAAGAATTTGAAGGATGGATTGTTGGTAAAGGAATTGGATTTAAAGAAATTGCAGGAAATCCAACAGAATTAATGTCATTAATGGTATCACATGGATCTATGAATGTTGGTTTATTAAAGGAAGCATCTAGTAAATTTAGAGGTTGGATAGCAGAATTATTGGAAACAAGTTGGACTGCATGTCAAAATACAGATATTTTAATTGAATCACCATCAGCAATGGCTGGTATCCATATTGCTGAAGCATTAGGAATTCCATATTTTAGAGCTTTTACAATGCCATGGACAAGAACAAGAGCATATCCTCATGCATTCATAGTACCAGATGAAAAGAGAGGTGGTAGTTATAATTATTTAACTCATGTTTTATTTGAAAATATATTTTGGAAAGGTATTAGTGGACAAGTTAATAAATGGAGAATTGAAACTCTGAAATTACCAAAGACAAATCTTGAATTATTACAACAAAATAAAGTTCCATTTTTATATAATGTTTCACCAACAGTTATGCCAGCACCAGTTGATTATAGTGATTGGGTTAAAGTTACAGGTTATTGGTTTTTAGATGAAGCAGTTATTTTTGAACCACCAAAGTCACTTGTTGAATTTATTAAAAAGGCAAGAGAAGATGGTAAAAAATTAGTTTATATTGGATTTGGATCTATTGTTGTGTCAAATCCAAAAGAATTAACTCAAGCAGTTGTTGATTCAGTTTTAGAAGCAGATGTTAGATGTATTTTAAATAAAGGATGGTCAGAAAGATTAGGAGGAGATAAAAAGATTGAAATTGAATTACCATATGAAGTTTACAATGCAGGTTCATTGCCACATGATTGGTTATTCCCACAAATTGATGCAGCTGTTCATCATGGTGGATCAGGTACAACTGGTGCTGTATTAAGAGCAGGTTTAACAACTATTATTAAACCATTTTTTGCAGATCAATTCTTTTATGCTAATAGAGTTGAAGATATTGGAGTTGGTATATCATTAAAGAAATTAAATGTGAAAAGTTTATCAAAGGCATTAGGAGAAGCAACTACTAATAAAAGAATGATTTCAAAGGCTAAGATTGTTGGAGAACAAATTAGAGCAGAGAATGGTGTTTCTAATGCAATTAATGCAATTTATAATGAATTAGATTATGCTAAAACATTAATTATTAATAAAAGAAAGGTTTATTTAGATAAAGATGATAAGACATTTAATGAACAAGTTATATCTGAAGAAGAGGAAGATCATAGTAATCCAATTGGTAATCTTGAAGGTATTAGTCTTAAAAATTTATCAAGACAAGGAGGAGATATTGATAATTTAGATGAATA
>JAJMKZ010000390.1:0-29668 GCA_030564005.1 Ruyongia tratensis | reverse complement strand
TCTTTGAAAGAAGGGCTAGGGATAACTCCTCTAACTCATCTGATTCCTCTTCAAGAACTAGCCCCTCTGAATTCAGTTTCGATTTCACTTTCTTTGAATAATATCAAAAATAACAATAAACAACAATCAATTATTGATGTTCTGGATAGTGATATTGATTCTAAAGAGAAGAAAGAATTTAGAAAAACCGCTATGAATCTTTTTGATTTAACAAATGAAATAAATTTGGAAGGTTTTGCCTTCAAGTCTTTTCCCGCTTCAGAAACAGCAGATGCCAATGTTGAAGAAGTTAGTTTATACAATGGTTTACCACAATTTGCAAGAGACCTGTTGGAAAACATGATGCTACCTGAAGTTAATTTCAAAGAAAATATTGAAGAATCAATCACTTATAAAAAGAGAGAGTTAGATGTTACTTCAAGTAAATTACCATCTGTGATAAGTGATATGAAATCTAAAGAAGAACAATTAACAGAGTTAGATTCAGATAATTCATTTCTATCAATAAAGAAACCAAAAATAGATGTTATACCCAAGTATCATGAACTGGAAAATATTTCAGCAACTACTTTAATAAAATTAATTGACGTTCTAGGATTAAAAGATGAAGATGCAGAATATGAATCACATGAATGGATTGAATTAAAAAATACAGAACATATATTAGCTGATGATATACTTGTCCAAATTGAGGTGTTATTACAAAAATTCATTAAAACATCTATATTTGAAAACTTTCCATCCAATTATCTTCTGAGAATATTAAATCTATGTCACAAATCTATCAAAAATTTCCTTGTCTTAGAATCTAATTTCAACAATTTTAATCCATTGTTATCTATATTAATAATAACTTACATTTTTAATTCTGAAAAGAAAGATAATCAACTTTATATGGAATCTTTTATTGTTGATTCTATACAATACCTTTCAAACTTGTTCGATGGAATGGTACTAAATCAAAAAACTATCAATTCCAACACTTTGCCTTTAGTGATAAAAATATTAAACCAGTTCACTTTCTATTCAAATTCATCATCTTTATCTGATAATATTCTAACAAAGTTAGAGTTCTTATCAATATCAATCTTTTTTCAGACAATTCCTTCTTTACTAAGTTTAAAATTCGATTCAATGCTGCTACTAATATCACTTTTCCAAAATAATATAGATCAGCAAACTTTCATTATTGATGAAGTATTAATGAATTTTGAAAAGTTACCAATGAATAAAGCTCAATCAAGACAATTTAAAATTTCTTCGGATATTAGTGTTCAATATTTTACTGTTTTAATTGTTAGTTTGATCCAATCCTCAAATTCAAAATCAATTATTAATGAAGGTAAAATAGATGATGTTAAAAATACATTTGATATAAAAAAGATTTTATCTATTTCATCAGAAGTTGAAGAGTCTAAAAAACAAATTTCAAATCTAATATGTTCTTTATTCATGAATAAAATAATTAATCAGTTAAATTCAGTAAAAAGTTTATTTGAGATTTTCTTGATAGATTTATTAAAACTTTTAGAAGTTCCAGAATTTAATTCAGTTTTATTTTTATTGACAGATATCACAAATAGTTTAATATATTTGTCAGATAATCAACCATCAAATGTTGAAACATATATGTTGGAAATGGTTGGAATAGTTGGGAGTACAATGATAAAGTTCAAAAATAACCATAATAATAATGACAATGATAATGATAATGATAATTACACTATAAGCTTGAGTCAAGAATATGAATCTACGTTACGTTATCTTTCAACTTTAAAGTTCAAGTCATTATACAACACTTCATTTGATTCACTTTTATTTCAGTGGCTTGATGGTTTAAAAGTAACAGTTGATACAAACGGTAATTATGATGATACCTACAAAGAGCAAATTCAAGAACTTCTCAAGATTATTAAAGAAAGCCAAACCCCTGTTGAAACTGAAAATTTTGAAATAGTTGATGTTTTAAAGAATTACAATGCAATAATAAGAAGTAGCAACTTTGTCAAACTTTTTCAAAGCTTTTTGAATCATGTTATCAAACTTCTTTCAAATGAAAAGGTGAAGACAAGAACCAGAGCGATGAAAAATTTATCATTATTGATCAGTAGAGACCCTGATCTTTTACGAGTTCCACTTATTACACAATCTTTGTCTAACTGTGTTAATGATTCATCTCCGTTAGTTCGTGGTGCAATTCTTGATATTTTTGAACAATATATTTTAAGAAAACCTGAGTTGATCTCTGACTTTTATCGATTAGTATTATTAACAAATGATAAGTCTATCATGGTAAAATCTAAATCAATCAAGATTGGAAAGAGAATATTTTCAGAAACAAGCAGTTTAGAGATTAAAGTATACGTCCTTGAAAGAATCTTAAGATGCCTTGACGATCAAGAAGAAAATATAGTCCTTTTAGCTGAATCAACATTAACAGAAATGACATTTTTAGGGTTATTAAATATTTTTCAAACTTCTAATGATCCACAATTGATTAAGGAGGAGACTGGTAACCTAATGGAATTATTTACAACTTTGATCACAAAATCTGAGAAAATTAGTGAGATGTTTGATAACTATTTCAATACTTACATTGCAGTCAAAACTGCTAAGAATGAGAAGAATCATCTTAACCTTCTAACAGCTGTTCGGAAATTAACAGATGAATTAATGGAAAAGACTGTTGAGACAATCGATTCAGAAACAAAAGGTACATCATGTGAAAGGTATTTAGCTTTATTGTCCATCTTTGTTAAATCAGGCATAAATTTAATTACACAAGAACAACTAATGGCATTACTCCCATACTTAAACACTGAACAGCAATCATCAAGTACAACATTCTACACATTGGTAATATTTAAATCATCTTTATCAACTATTGATAATTTGAGACCTGCATTTTTAAATGAATCACAAATATTTCTATTGAAGAACTTGACACGTTTCAATGCAAAAGAATTGAATGAAGCTATGCCCTGTTTATGGACTCTGTCTTTAATGAAAGACAATACACTTAAAATAGCAAATGCTGCCATCTCTTGTTTGAGTTTAATAAAGCCATATGTTGATAAGGCGTTAAGTAACAGATTGACAGGAAATGATCCAAAGTTATTAAGATTGATATTTTTGGTTGCAAGTTTTGGGAAATACTGTGATCTTGAAAAATATCATAACTTATTTGAACAAAATAAAAAATTGGGATTTAAAACTAAAGAAACAATATTGAGTTTCATAACCAAAAATACATTAATTTTTACTAAATCAAGTATTCACAGAAATATTAGAAAAGTTGCAATAAAAAATGTGATTTATATATGTTCTTCACATCCCAAATTATTTATGAGTAAACCTATTCTCAATTTGTTAGATATGGAGTTTGAATGTGATGATATTGAATTCAAAGAAGTTATAATTCAAGGAATTTTAGAATTTTTAACTGAACAAGAAAAATTGAATGTTAAAAAAGCTGGGTCTGAACAAAAACTTTCAAACAAAGTTGGATTAGATGTTGATATATTTCATGGTAATTCTAAAAGTTTTGAAGTGGATGGCATTTGCGCCTCATTGGCACAACGTTATATGGAACATATCTTATCATTATGTTTATATGATGACGGTGATCATTCATATTTAGCTATAAAGTTCTTGAGATTTATTGTTAAACTAGGTTATGCTAATCCTAAATTGTGTTTTCCTACAATTGTTGCTTTACAAGCTTCAATTTTTCCTTATGTCAGATCCATTGCATTAGAAATTCACAAAGCAATGCATGAAAAGCATGAAACTTTAATTGATACTAGTTATGCTGCAGGATTCAAATTAGCAGAAGAATATAGAACTAGATTATTAAAAGATCCATTGCGTGAAAATAAAGATTTCTTGAAAGATTTATTTAGTGTTGCCTTTGCATCAAAAAATTCTAAAAAAAAAGTGATTTCACAATTAATAAAATCTTTTAATTTTAATGTTGAAAATAGCAATAAGGTCAAGGCACTAAGTATCAAAAATTATGTCTTTTTCATGGCTCCCAAGATTACTGTTTGTGAATTTCCTCTTAATGAAGATGTTTTTAGCTTGATTGATGGTATTGAACTTTTAATAAGTAATAATACAATTTTACTAACCACAAAAATTAACAACACATTAGCTATAGAAGCTAATGATGAGGTATGGGGAACTTTATTTTATTTAAAAACAACATTAGAATATTTAACAAGATTAAAGAATACTCTTTATGAAGAGTATAAACTTCCAATCGAAAATCGTGAAGAATTAAAATCACAGAAGACAAAATTTAGTCAAATCCCATTAGTTTTTGAAAATCAAAGAAATTGTGAAATTAATTATAAAGAAGCATGTTCTAAGTTTATTAATATCAATCAAACATCAGCGTCATAGTGATAATGAACAAAATTAGCTTACAAAACTATTACTCTTTTTTCAATATAATAAATGATGAAATGCTACGTTTTAATATGAAAGTCATGATCTTTGTATATAACAATTGTAATCTGTAAAAAAATAAGTTATACAACATACTTTGCCTATTTTATTAATTCTTTTCAAGATTTTGTTGTTTCAAAATAGCTTCCCTAACTTCTTCAGTTACAAATTCTTCATAAATTTGAGGAGAAACACTTAATAAGCCTGTCTTTTTAACGAAGCTAGGTACAATTACAGTTTCATAAATTAATTTCTTTCTTCCTGGTTTATCTATAATTTTTTTGTATGTTACATTTGTTGATTGAGTAGAACCTGGAACCATCACTATACCTGTATAACTTTCTCTTTTCCCCTTTAATAAAGAAAGTCTATTATTAAGAAGAGATGTATTATATTGTGATGAAGCAGTTGCATTTTGAAACAGCCAGTTATCTTCGTCAACGTTTTGAGCTTTAAAATTTTCTAATGGATTTATTGGTCTATGGATAACATGTGAATATGATGGTTGATGATAAACAGAAGAAGCACCATACCATGCAACATATTGGTTTTTGTCATATTCACCTGTATGTTCAACACCATCAACTAAATCGCCTTCTTTATAACCAGCATCGATTGACCTTTGGGGGTAATAATCATCAGTAACGTATTTACCATTGATAACAATTTTGGCACCAAACTCTCTGTATACAGATCTTGCTGTTATTAACCCTATCACTCTACCTTTATAACTGTGTGGAATAATATCTCTATCAATCAAATCATATTTTTCATCCATATCCAACACAACTTTATGTAGAAGCTTATATTTTTGAAACAACAAATATGAATCTCTAAATCCCATACAACGAGCAGGTTCTGTACTCAACATAAATAACCTTTTTCCTTTCCCTAAAACAGTGAAAGTTCTAACCTTATATTCTCTACCACCTTGTAATTCACCATCCTTATTAATTTTTGTTTCGCCATCCTTATCTATTGGAAGATCATATTCATCATTGACTATTTCTAAAGGTCCATCAAAACTTAATGGTAAAGGACCAACAACTGGTAAAGGTTTACGACCTCTTTTGTCTTTCTTCTTCTTTGGTTTCTCTGTTTGACTTGTCTCATTGCCGTTTTCATCTTTGTCTTCTTCCTCATCTTCTTCCTCCTCTTCTTCTTCTCTTTCATCTTTCAAGTCATCGATCTCTTGTTCTAATGTATCAGACTCGCCTTCTTCTTCATTGATATCTTCATCATTTTCTTCTTGATTATAATCGTCATCATCATTACCTGCTTCTGGAATATCTACGTCTTCTTCTTGCAAAGATTTCTTTCCTTCTGTAGTCTCAACTTCTGTGGTAGAGTTATCGCGTGATGCTCTTGTTCTTTTAGGTGGCATGATCTTAATTGTCAGCTAATGGAGTGTTTTCGTGGTTTTCTATATACTTGATTCACTTTTGTTTATGTTTTTGAATAGCTTTGAAAAAAAAAAAAAAATCAAAACAAAATCTCATGACAGAATTTTGATGTCCGGAATTGTTTTTATGGTAATAAATAAGTTATTTATCTTATGTTGCTTCATACTTCTGTTAATCTATGATTAATTTTTTCATCGCTACATATAGCTCTAAATCATTTAATAAATAGTTTTTTTTCTTTCATAAATATAGAAGAATAATTGCTAAACAGTAAAACAGTATAATTTCAATTCAAATCTCCAATTTGCTTATAAGTGATTCCAGTTCCTGTTGCTCTAAGTTTTCCATTTCTTCAAGTTCTCTTATAATTTGTGTAGTATCATTTTCAATATCTTCATAGCTCATTGCTTGTTTGTCAGCTTCCTTCTTGAGTGACAATAAATGTCTTTCTTGTCGACTAATCTCCATAAATCTTTCCATACCTTCTTTTCCTCCTCTTCTGTTACAGCTAACTTGTTCACGATTCAAACTCCTTATATTTTCAGCTTGTCTTATATTCCGTTTAAAAGGTATATACTTACTGGTCCTTAAAGTATATTTGTTGGACCCTTTATCAAGCTCATGACTATGTGTCTGTATGGAATGTAATTTTTGATATCTATCTATCATATTCTGCTGTATTTTAGCAATTCCAATATTATCATTATTCTCTCTAGTATCATTGCTATCCTTTATTGAATTGGACATTTGCTCTGCAGCTCTTCTTTGTTCTTTGTTCTTTGTTCGTTGTTATTTGTTCTTTCTGTATTTATTCATTAGAAAGCAGCGTATAAGAAATTTATTTATATTTTGATGACAGAATTTTGTAGTGTCACTATCTTTTTTTTTTAAAGAGGAAAATTTTTGTAAAAAGAAGAATCAAATAGAATAGACATCTCATCAATCATAAATCTAGCATATATGTCTTTAATAATACCTGGTGACCATCTAAGCACAAACGTTTCAACAAAACTGGGACCTGGTGTATTCAATCCTCCTATATCTTCAGAGATTCTACCAATTCATGCTGGTGTGCTGAAGCAAAACAAAGAAACATTATACATAGATTCACCAAAAGGTCATTACTTACCAAGTCAAGGTGATCTTGTAATAGGTGTGATAACCAATAAATATACTGAAAATTATAAAGTATCTCTTTCAAATTTCTCAAATGGTATATCATTATCATATATGGCTTTTCCAAATGCTACTAAAAAGAATAAACCAAATTTAAAAGTAGGTGATTTAGTTTATGCTAGAGTCACAAGTTCAAGTAAAGAAGTTGATATCCAAATTGAATGTGTTGATGAAACTGGTAAAGACGGTGGATTTGGTCTATTAAGTGGTGGCTACGTTTTTGAGGTTCCATTAGGTTATGCAAGATGGTTATTATTTGATGGCAAATTATTTGAATTATTAGTAAAGAAATGTCAATTTGAAGTTGCAGTTGGTATGAATGGTAAAGTATGGATAAAATGCGAAGATATTAAATATACTATGGCATGTTCTTCATCTATACAGAAATGTTCTACAGCACAATCGGATCAATTTAAAAGAATTATAAATGAAACCTTTAAAGAAGTTGTTGGTCTTTGAATTCAATTGTCAATATATATTATTTCATTTGATTTATTTTGATATATTATGTATAATGACCTAAAATATTTTCATAATGTCTATCTAAAAACATTGTATCTGATTTGTATTTAAAAATTTCCTCATAAATTTTATTATCCTGTATAGAAAATTTAGGGAATTCATTTATCAAATCATATTCTTTGGAATCAAACGTCTTCATACCACAAACATTTTCATAAATTTTTTGATCTTTGCTACTTACTGAAATATTTGTTAATGTACTTACAGTTGATTCAATAGAAGTATTATCAGAAAAATCAACAATAACATCATCATTTTTAGAACTTTCTTTTAAAATCAAAAGTTCAACATTAGTTTGAGATTCTTTAATTTCTTTTAATATCGTTGTAGAAATATTTGATTCTAATTCAAAAATATTTTCAGTAGTGTCATTTGAAACAATTGGTTGTAAATTTTGAGCTCTTTTCTTTTCTAATCTTCTTAATTTTGAATTAATATTTGAAGATTTTCTTGCTTTAAATGGTGATATTTCAGAATCATTTTCTAAATTGGTTGCATAACTTGAAGTTGAATTCATTGATATTTCAAATAATTCATCAAATGACGTTATATTTGATGTACAATAATATTCTTTATCATACGTTTCAACATAACCATAATAAGGTTGTAACTTTGATATTTTTAAACCATCATTTGGGATTTTAAAAACTTCACTAAACTTCAAAAAGTTTAAATCACTCCACCATAATCTATAACTTCTATTGAATTCACCATCCATTTGTATATTATGAAGATAATAATCAGTATCAAGATCCCAAAGCATAGGTTTTCCTTTTTCCCAAGAATAATGACCTAAAAATAAATTAATTGCATGTTGTCTTTGAGCATCAATAAAAGAATTACTGTAAAATCTTTTAATGCTTTCAATCATATCTCTAGAATGTGAACTCCATTGATTAATCTTTCTATAAGTTTCAACCGTATTAACTAAATGAGAGCCACCATATTGTAATGCTATTGTATCACCATGATCATGAAACATTTCTGTTAAAATATTAACAACATCAGAGTCATATTCTAAAAATGGATCATCAACAATACCTAATGCTAATAATTGATAACCTAAAGCTCTTTTGCCTATAACAAATTGTGCAGCATTAGTTCTATCAAGACAATCAATACAATTAGTTCTACAAACACCTTCTTGAAGTTTTGTAGTTTTTAAACTATTTCCATTATGAAAAATTCCTGTTGTCTTTATTGTTTCGTTTGCATAATTTTCTAAATATTCAATAACATCTTGACCATCAGATTTTGAAGCTCTACTCATATCCCAACTTGAATATTGTAATTTATATTTTTCTGGAAGTGATTCATTAAGATATTTAATACAATTTTCATATTCTTTTAATAATTTAGTCTCTCTTGGTGTTCTTTCTTTAACTTTTAATAAATTTAAAATTAAAATTTTTGGATCATATCTTTTAAATAAATCATCAAAATGAAGAGCAGCTGAACTATAAAATGGATCAAATATATCAATTTTTATTGGAGGTTTTGCAATTTTTAAATTTGTTGTTTCTTGTGACCAATATAAAGGAATTGAGCCTCTATGTTGAACATATGAAGTATATCTTGAATTATTATAAAAGCCAAATTTACCATCATGGAAACTTGAAGTTGTCATATCAGTAACTATTTGTTCAGTTTCAACTTCATTTGCTACATTACCTTGATTATTAACACCTCTTTTTAAAAATCTTGCACCTGCAAAATGATGAGATCTTCTTGCAATAAGTGTGATATAAATAGTTTTTGTTAATATTGAAATTTTAGCTTGATCAATAAAACCATGAATAATCGGTTGAAACCATTCAAAAGAATTTTTAAAATTTGAAATAACAGGTTTTAAAAGATGACTATTCCAAATAAACATTTCATTAAATTTATCATTAAATTTATTTGTAAAATTAAAATCAAAAGCTCTTATCTTTTCTCTTAAAGTATTTCTTTGTAAAGTATTTGTTAAATCATAAGTATAACTAAAATAAAAAGTTTTTGTTAAATCTAAATTTGCAAAAATTGTTTTAAATTTATCTTCAATTGTTTTATCGAAATTTTTATGATTTAATGGAGCCATTGGAATTAAATCAGTACCATCAATATGATAAATATAATGACCACCTAGAACAGCAATTTGAGACATCTTTGTAATTACACAAAGGTAATAACAATCAGTAAATCTAATAAAACCTAATAAAGAATAAGAAGTAACAATTTTAACTAATTGTTCAAATTTACCAATTTCACGTAACTTATTTGTCATTTCAATTCTTGAAAAAATTTTATTCTCTTTTGTTTCATATAATTTTAAATTATTTAAATCAGATATATCGATTTCTAACATTTTAAAAGATGATTCTTGAATATTACTTGAAACAATATAAATAGTTTTTGAATCAGGATTTTGACCTTGATAAATAGTAAATTTTTCTAATATTAAATTTCTTGTTTTAACTGTTAAATTATTTTCCAATATTGATTTATTGTTTAAACGTTGATCATTTGATGTCATATGAGTATGTATAGATTCAATATCATTATTATTAACCTTTGAGTTCATGTTGTAACTTTCCTCTCTTTAATTAAAATATTAGTATAGGATAAGAGAAATGTAAACAAAAAGAGAAAAAAAACGTGATAAATTTAAGCATCCAGACACCAATAAAAATTATCAAATCCCGGTAAAGACAGGGGATATTTACTACACGTGACATTCCGACTATTTCCTACCAGCTTAAAACTATTAAAAATGACTCCTCTCCAGTTGAAGTTTAGGCAGACTGGGTAAGCTAGGCAGAGGACTTTAGGGAGAAAGGTAACAAAAAACAATCGGAGCCATTTTTACTGAATGATCAAATCCAAAAAAAAAAAAAAAATTTATATAAAATCTAACTATTCACTAAAAAAAAAAGAATTCTAATACACAACTAGTTTCTAATTAGAAACACTCTCTCAATTGTAAACTTCAGAAAGAACAGCAAAATTTATTACGTTTTATCCTCTTAATTCAATTCAATTCTCTTCCTATTATTCTGTGCAACCTTTCTATCTAAAATTTCTCCCGGATAATTAACAAAAGTCAACAATTTAATTTGAAAAAAAAAAAAAAAATAAATAAATAAATAAAGTCATGTTAAGAGCCTCTTCTTCTTCTTCAATCAAATTATCTTCAAGATTATTCTCAACAACCTCTTTTAAAATGTCTGCTTCTTTTAGAGTCGAATCTGATGCCTTTGGTGAATTAAAAGTCCCATCTGAAAAATATTGGGGTGCTCAAACTCAAAGATCTCTACAAAATTTTAAAATTGGTGGTCCAAGAGAAAAGATGCCAGAACCAGTTGTTAAAGCTTTTGGTATTTTAAAAAAATCAACTGCTATTGTTAATCAAGAATTAGGTACTTTAAAACCAGAAATTGCTGATGCAATTAAACAAGCTGCTGATGAAGTTAGTGCTGGTAAATTAATGGATCATTTCCCATTAGTAGTTTTCCAAACTGGTTCAGGTACTCAATCAAATATGAATGCTAATGAAGTTATCTCAAATAGAGCTATTGAAATCTTAGGTGGTGAATTAGGTTCAAAATCTCCTGTTCATCCAAATGATCATGTTAATCAATCTCAATCTTCAAATGATACTTTCCCAACTGTTATGCATATTGCTGCTGTTTTAGAAATTACAAATCATTTATTACCTGAATTAAGATTATTAAAAGAATCTTTACAAAAAAAATCAGATGAATTTGCTGATATTATTAAAATTGGTAGAACTCATTTACAAGATGCTACTCCATTAACTTTAGGTCAAGAATTTTCTGGTTATGTTCAACAAGTTTCAAATGGTATTGGTAGAGTTGAAAATAGTTTAACTAATTTAAAATTCTTAGCTCAAGGTGGTACAGCTGTTGGTACTGGTTTAAATACTAAAGTTGGTTTTGATACTAAAGTTGCTGAACAAGTTTCAAAAGAAACTGGTATTGATTTTAAAACTGCACCAAATAAATTCGAAGCTTTAGCTGCTCATGATGCAATCGTTGAATGTTCAGGTGCTTTAAATACTTTAGCTACTTCTCTATTCAAAATTGCTAATGATATTAGATATTTAGGTTCAGGTCCAAGATGTGGTTATGGTGAATTATCATTACCAGAAAATGAACCAGGTTCATCAATTATGCCAGGTAAAGTTAACCCAACACAAAATGAAGCTTTAACTATGGTTGCTTGTCAAGTCTTTGGTAATCATTCAACAATTACTTTTGCTGGTGCTTCAGGTCAATTTGAATTAAACGTTTTCAAACCTTTATTAATCTCAAATTTATTATCTTCAATTAGATTATTAGCTGATGGTTCAAACTCATTCAGAATCCACTGTATTGATGGTATTGTTGCTAACAAAGATAAGATTGAAAAGACCTTACATGAATCTTTAATGTTAGTTACTGCTTTAAACCCAAAGATTGGTTATGATAAAGCTTCAAAAGTTGCAAAGAATGCTCATAAAAAGGGTTTAACTTTGAAAGAATCAGCTTTAGAATTAGGTGTTTTAAGTTCTGAAGAATTTGATGAATGGGTTAAACCAGAAAATATGATTGGTCCAAAGGCTTAAACTTAAAAAGCTTGATGCTAATAATGTTTAATGTTTATATAGATGAAAAATTTTATGAATGATTTCAGTCCCAATGAGGTAATTCCAAAAACAGTAGTCTCCTTATTTTTTATTTTTTTCCATCAAAAAATTATGGATTATCGCATTGTGGATTTTCTTTCATATCAACCTGATAAATACTTAATGTACAGGATTTTCTTAAAGAATACATCGTCTTTGGTCTTTAAAAACTATAAAACAGTATTTAAATACAATTGTATAACCCAAATCCAATCAAAAATTACATTATCTAGAAATTATTCCAAAATGTCTACCTCAACAGAACCTGACTTTACTGCTTTATTCAAAAAGTAAGTTAAATATCACCAACACCCTTTGATAAAAATATGATAAAGTAATTCTAACAAATACCTTTTATTTAGAATTGATGAATTAAAACCTAAATTTATTGAGAGATTGAGAAAATGTGTTGAAATTCCAAGTGTTTCTGGTGATGAATCATTAAGGCCAGAAGTTTTTAAAACTGCTGATTTTATTGCAAATGAACTAAAAACTTTAGGTGCTGAAGATTTACAATTAAAAGATTTAGGTATTCAACCACCACCAGTTGTTGATACAAACCTAAAATTACCACCAATTATTTTATCAAGATTTGGTTCAGATCCAAATAAAAAAACTATTTTAGTTTATGGTCATTATGATGTTCAACCAGCTGCTTTATCAGATGGTTGGAAATATGAACCATTCACAATGGTTGAAGAAAATGATATCTTATATGGTAGAGGTACTTCTGACGATAAAGGTCCTGTTATGGGTTGGTTAAATGTAATTCAAGCTCATCAAGAATTAGGTTTAGAATTACCAGTTAATTTAGTTACTTGCTTTGAAGGCATGGAAGAAAGCGGTTCTTTAGGTTTAGATGATTTAATTGCTAAAGAAGCCAACAATTATTTTAAAGGTGTTGATGCAGTAACTATTAGTGATAATTATTGGTTGGGTACAACTAAACCAGTTTTAACTTATGGTTTAAGGGGGGTTAATTATTATCAAATTGAAGTTACTGGTCCTTCTGCAGATTTACATTCTGGTCTTTTTGGTGGTATCGTTGCAGAACCAATGACTGATTTAGTTAAAGTTTTAGGTACATTGGTTGATACTAAAGGTAAAATTTTAATTCCTGGTGTTGATGAACAAGTTAAACCATTAACTGAAGAAGAAAATAAATTATATGATGACATTGAATTTGATGTTAAAGTGTTAAATGATGCTACTGGTTCTAAAACTGCTTTATATGATGATAAACATTCAATTTTACAACATAGATGGAGATATCCATCATTATCAATTCATGGTATTGAAGGTGCATTCTCTGAAGCTGGTGCTAAAACTGTTATTCCAGCAAAAGTTAAAGGTAAATTTTCTATTAGAACAGTTCCAGATATTTCATCAACTAAATTAACAGAGTTAGTTATTAAACATTGTGAAGATGAATTTAAAAGATTAGATTCGCCAAATAAAATTAAAGTTGAATTAATTCATGATGGTGATTATTGGTTATCAGATCCATTTAATGAAAACTTTACAGCTGCTAGAAGAGCAACCAAAGCAGTTTGGAATATTGAGCCAGATTTAACAAGAGAAGGTGGTTCAATTCCAATTACTTTAACTTTTGAACAGCAACTTAAAACATCTGTTCTTTTATTACCAATTGGTAGAGGTGATGATGGTGCTCATTCGACTAACGAAAAACTTGATATCAGTAATTACATTGAAGGTGTCAAGACACAGAGTGCATATTTACATTATTACGCTGTTGGAAATAAATCATAGAACTGAAATCAAAGCTTTTACTTTATCCTATTTATTCTACATCTATATAATTACTTCACTTCGCTTGATGTAAAAATAAAATTTTATTTACAAATGATGTTTGTAGTGTGATTGAAAACGTTTAATTATAGTAAATACTATACAAAAAATAAATTAAAAAATGGTAGCAAGACAAACTAATCAAAACCTTCTTGTTTGGCAATTATTTGAAGTGCTAATCTCTTAGACATATATCTACAGAAAGCTAAATTACCACCTTGGAACCAGAAGTTTTCTTGACCTGAATTCCTCCAAATAGCATTAAATTCACCTTCATCATCTAAGCCCCAAACAGGTTTTAATTTATCAACAACTTCATCATTTAAAATTCTTTTAGTAGAGTTTTTCATGTTTGAAAATCCAGTAGCTAAAACAACTATATCTAAGTGACCAGATTCAGTACCATCTTCATAAATAACACCATGTTCAGTAAATTCTTTAATACCACCATGTTTAATCTTGACTTTTTCTTCAATGATTAAAGTTGAACAACCAACATCAATGTAATAACCTGAACCTCTTCTGAAGTATAAACCAAATAAACCAGTACCACCCATACCAGAATTAGTTTTAAAACCTCTTGATTCTAAACCAGCTAACAATTTAGAATCATCTTTTGAAGATTCTCTATATTGTTGTTGCATTAATAAATTAGTTAAATAAATTGGATTACCATGTAATAATAAATCAGCAGTTTCAATCTTCTCAGGACCATTAGTATCAAAAACATCCCTATTATTAACTCTAATACCATTTTCACTTGAAATAACACAAGTTGAAGATCTTTGTAACATTGTTACAGAGCCAATATCTTGTTCATAAAAATCTTGACAAATATCATGAGCAGAATTACAAGCACCAACAACTAATGCATTTTTACCTTTATATAATTCACCACTTGTATGTTTTGAAGAATGAACAATTTCACCTTTAAACTTTTCTTGACCTGGGAAAGTTGGAATATTTGGTTCACCAGAATGACCAGTTGCAAATACCAAATGACTTGGGTAAATAAATTTGATTTCATTATCAATGTTATTTTTAATTTTAACAGTCCAAGTTTTTTTCTCTTCATCAAATTCAGAATTTAAAACAGTGTGATTTAACCAAATATTCAATTCTAAGATTTTTGAATAACATTCTAAATAATTAGCAAATTGATCTTTTGAAGAATAGATTGGGGTTAAATCAGATTCAAGATAAGGTAATTTATGATAAAAATAAGGATCATGTAAAGCTAAAAATTTATATCTTTTTCTCCAATTATCACCAACATTTGCATTACTTTCAATTATTAAAGTATTATAACCAAAAGCTTTTAATCTTGCAGCTAAAGTTAGACCAGCTTGACCACCGCCAACAACTAATGCTAAAGGTTGATGATTTTCATTATAATCTTGATCTTCCTTTCTTAATTCAACCCAAGTCTTTCTGTGAATATTTTCACCATGTTTAACACCTTGAGGTCTATTAAGACCAGCTCTTTCAGGAATTGAAGTAAATTGATCTAATAAAGTGAAGACAGTTAAAACTTTTAAACCTAAAGGAGCCAATGGGTCATTATCAACACTAATTAATCTAATTGAACCAGTACCCTTACCATAAGAATTTTCATATTTAATATAGATATGAATAACTTGAACTTCATCATTTAATTTCCATAAAAATACACCAGTTGGGAAACGATGATCAGCATTAGTATCAATTTTAAATTCACCAATTTTTTTATTAAAAGATTCATTTAATTGATCTTTAATTTTTTGAGGACCAATAAAATCTCTTAAATCTAAAGTTAAAGATAAATGATCTTTCCAAACTGTATGATTCATTAAAAAATTATCAATACTTGAAGAATCTTTATTAATATTTTTTAAAGATTTATTAAATTCACTTAACCAAGCTTGAGAAAGAACGGTTAAATCATTATTTTGAATATTTGACAAATTTGGTTTTAAATTTGGACCATAAATTTGATCAACAGAGATATCTTTATCAACTGCTTTGTAAAGATATTCAGGATGACATTCTTCGACTCCAGGAAATACAGACATTGTTTAAATTAGAATAGATGATTTGATTTGATTTGATTTAATTTGATTTGATTTGATTTGATTTGATTTGATTGTTAATGAATATAATTTTGAATTGATTGAAAAAACAAGATAAACTTCTGGCTTTATATACATTGAATTTGATAAATGGAGATTAAAATAATGACAAGAACAAAAAAGCACTCATAATGGGTAAATTAATAAAATGGGGTACAAAGATGAAGAAGATTATTAAGAGGATCATGATTGGTTCAATTGGTTATAATAAGTGGTTATAATAAGTGGTGATTATCAATGACCTTACCAATTTGTGGGTTTATTGATGTACCAACTTTCATTTTGTGGAGAAACCGTTGAGAAATTTACCTAAAATAAAAAAAAAAAAAAAACTGCAAGATCACGTGGGTTTTGTATGTTGGAACGGACTGAAAACAGATATTTGAATTTAGTTCGTTCTCGTTGTGAGTCATCTTTGTAATTTCCTCATTGGGACTTCAATGGGTATTCTTTAAGAGAAATAAGCACTGTTACAATAACTATTTAACTAATAGGTTTCCCACATTTTAAAGTTCCTTGTTTGTCTGCCTGATTGTATAACATTGGATTATCCACTAGCACTAGCTTTTACAATTTGAACCAAGAATCATTTAATTACCTTATAATGAAATTCTCGAATACTATTATTTTGTTTATTGCAAGTTTATTATCTAAAACAGTAATCTGCTCTGATGATACTAGCTTTACAACTTATAACTCAGAACAATTATCAAGTGCAACTAAAGCTGCTTTATCTATTGACATTCCAATAATTTTAACCTTTATGGAAGAATTTCAAGAAAATTATTTAAGTTATGTTAACTATATGGCTTCAAAAGATATGACATTTCCTCAAGATCTAAACGATTATGTTAATGAAATTGATACCATTACTGATGATAGTGCTTTAACTTCTAAAATGGCTACCCTAAGTTTCCCATTTAGTGATTTTTATACTTTAGCTACTGCTTTGAGTTATGATTTAGGTGACTATGTTCAACCAACTGATATTTTAAATAAAGAAGCTTCAGCTACAGCTGTTTCTTCAGCAACTTCTTCTTTACCATCAAGCACAAGTTCTTTTACTTCATCATCTTCTTTACTTTCTTCTTCTGAAAGCTCAGAAACAGTAACTTCTAATTCTACAGCTTCTGAATATGAATCTTCTTCAACAACTTCTTCCGCTAGTTCTTCTAATGGTGCAAATAAATTAAATGGTTTCTACCCTTTTAGTATTTTTGCTGCAGTAATCTTTCCAAGTTTTATCATCTAGTCCAAAAATTTCTCATTAATTAATTAATTTATACAAACAGTCTTTCTTTTTATATTGATAGAATTATGTGCTAATATATATGTTTACAAAATTAACTCTTAAATTATTTAAATGATATATAATAATGTAAATATTGTCAATGGACATACTCAAAAAAATATATAATAATAACTATACTTATCACAACTAATTGAACAAAAAATTGAAAAATAAAAACTGGAAAACACATATATACCTGTCATAATACACAGGAATAAACAAAATAATAGAAAGGAATAACACAAAAAAAACTCAAATTCAAACAAAAAAAAGTAAAGGATAAAACAAAATCGCCCAAGAAAACCATAAAAATACTCGCAAATATCAACAATAAAATTCCTTCTTTCCTGAAAAAGCTTCCATCAAGCCGATTTTAAAACTTGTAAAAAACAAAAATAAAACAACATTATCATTAATTGAACAATTAATTAAAACTCTTCATAAAAATTTAGACAGATGATAATTTTGGGTAAAGAGGTTTATCAATTCTAGTAACACTAACATTTACAATATGTTCTTCTTTAAATTCAGTTTCAATCATTAATAATTGTTTTCTAATACTACTAATCATTTCTTTATGAATCTTAATTTGATCAATCATTGATAATTGGGTAAGTTTATTAGTTAATTCATCAAATTCATCTTCATCTTCGTCAGAACTTTGGGAGTTTTCTTCATTGGAAGAATATAAGGATTCAGTTTCGGTTTCTGATCCTTCTTCTTCTTCTTCAGTTTGTTGATTATTGCTCTTTTGATTCATACTAATATCATACTTTCTTGAATCTGAATTATCAGTAGAACCATATCTATTAGAAATTTGTGGATAATTGAAATTATAATTTAACAAACTATTTGTTAAATGGTTATTTGTTGTATTGTAATTATCTAAACTCTTCAAAGTATCCGAACCATTAATATTTTGAGCTAAGTTAGAATTGTTTAAAGATGAAATACTCAAGTTATGATTGTTGATATAGTTGTTATTATTTAATGATGGGTATAAAGAATTAGAAGTAATAGATGATGATGGTAATGAAGGTGCAGATGAGCTAATACCTGAAATTGAATGATGATGCTGTTGTTGTTGTTGATTATTGTTATTGTTGAATAATGGAGGAATGTTATTCAAATTGGTGTTGTTTGAACTTGAAATAGTGTTTGGGAAAGTTGAATAATTATCTAATGAATAACTTAGTTGATTAAAGAAATTATTTGTATCATTAAATTCTTGAAAATTTTTGAAAACGGATTTTGATAATAATGGAGGTAATTCAGTATTATTAAACTCGTTTAAATTTCTCATTAATTCATCATTATAAATTGGTTTAATTTTAGAATTCTTAATTGAATCTAAGAATTTTTCAGCACGTTGTTGTTTTCTAATCTTTTTATCAATATGAGTCTTTATATGTTTTTTTAAATCTTGTGGTCTTTTAAATTTCTTTGGACAAGAAGGACAATCATAAGGTTTTAATGGAATATGAACTCTAATATGAGAAGTAATATGATCTCTTTTAACAGTAACAACATTACATTTATCCCAATGACAACTTAAAGATAGATTTTTATTTGATTTTCTACCAACATGATCATCACATAAATGATTGTATAAAATTTCAGCATTTTCAAAAATTTGATTACAAGAATTCCATTTACAAACTAATGGACCTTTATTTGATTCTTGTAAATCTTTCTTTCTTAAATATTTTAATTTTTGTGGTGGTTCATGAAGATTTGGATTATTTGAAAAACTAGTTAATTCAGCTTTTGGTAATAAAATTTTTGGAATATTTGAATAATCTGATTCAATTCGAGTTCCTAAATTCATATTTGAATTTAAGTTGATGTTAACATTGTTATTGTTGTTGGTGTTTGTATTAACGCTGTTATTATTGTTATTAGAATTATTATTATTGTTGTTGTAGTTATTGTTGTTGTAATAATGATTATTAACATTTAAATTATTTGATGTTAAAGAACCAAAATTTGAAGTAGTTTGATAATTTGGGAAAGAAGGCATAGAATTATAGTCAAAGATAGTACCTAAAGAAAGAATAGTATTTAATTCAGAGTCATTTGGATGAGCATTTGGTGAATCTATTGAAGAATTTTCAGTTGAATGATTTGAGATTGAAGTTAAGGAATCTGGAGAATGATTGTTTTGACTTGCAACAGAGGAAGAACCAGAGATATTGCTGCGATTTAAATTGATGTTGTTAATCAAGTTTGAAGCATTATTATTGTTTAAGATGTTTGAAGCACTATCACTTCTTGAAGAAGCACTAGTTGAAGGGTTTAATTTGTTGAAACTTTGGCTAAGAGAATTATCATTTGAATAGTTATTTGAATCCAAATTTAACGAAAATTCATCGTGGAAGGACTTGACAGGGGGTAAAGGAGCATGTTGATTAAACATCTTTATTGTAATATGACCTGGATGGTATGAATTATAAGTGTATAGAACTTAAGAAGTGGATGGTGTTGGGAATAAATAAATAAATGGTGAGAGTTCAAGTTTGTGGGAATGTTTTTTTGGCTGTGCTTTTTATGAGAATTCCTTTTTTTTCTTTACTTGGCGGCAAAAGAAAAAAAATTAAGAAAAGTTGTAGTGTTCGGATGTTACGATTTCCGACAGATGTTTTTCTTTCCGTTCCGTTTCCGTTTCCTTGCTGCTGCTGCTGCTGATGCTTACAATGATGCTTTACTATTATATATATATCACAAAGGTTTCTCATAGATAATACTAATACTAGACAGATTAATCTCCATTCGTTACACGCAAAACCTTTCTGCTATAATCCATATTGTCTGCCAATGATTTCCTGCTTCCTGTCATTTCCCAATTCATAAACATCTGTCTTGGATCCAATCTTTGATCCACTTCAACAAAATCACCGCCACTAGAAGGATCAGAACTTATCATAACGTTACTATTACCTTTCTCATTGCTATGTTTAATACCACTGGTTGATATTCCTTCATCAAATGGGGTTTGTTCTTGTGATCTTCTAGATCTAAAGCAACAACAATATAGTAATGAACCAAGTATAACAAGACAAACTACTCCAACAACGACAAATGTACCAGCCACTTTACCTGGAGAGTCCCAATATCCCGAAGATTTATTTTCATTAGTTGTTGAATTATTTAAACTTGAAGCTACTGACGCCTCTGTAACTGAAGAAATTATGGTTGAAACAATTTTTGTAGTGGTTACTGGGGAGCCACTTTCTGTGATACTTATAACAGAGTATATAATTGATGTAGTTGCATGAACTGATGTAATTGTACCTGCACTTTCGCTTTCAGAAGAAGAAGATGATGTTTCTTCAGTATTAGAGAATGAGGTTGATGTTGTTGTTGATGATGAAGAAGATGATGGTGGTGATGACGTAGTTGTTGATGATGATGAAGATGATGATGCTGTTGTTGATGATAGAGAAGATGATGATGGTGTTGTTGATGATAGAGAAGATGATGATGGTGTTGTTGTTGTTGTAGATGATAGAGAAGATGATGATGTGATTGTTGTTGTTGATGATAGAGAAGATGATGATATTGTTGTTGTTCTATCAGATGTGGAACTGACTTCAGAGGTTATTTGAGATGTTGCTGAAGTACTTTGTGATCCATCATTATCAATATTGGATTCTTGAACTAAATCAATGGAAGTTGATGATGATGAGGATGAGGATGAAGATGAAGATGATGAAATATCTACTGTAGAAGTAGCTTCAACTAAAATATAACCATAATACTTATTTTCAATGTTTCCACAAAGCTCACTTGGGTAACCTGGACAAGAATCTGAACAATCATCTAAGTTAACAACTGATGATGGTAATTCATTAGAACACCAACAATCATATTGTAGAACTATACCAAATTGATAACCTGTACATTTATCATGACAATAACCAGCAGATTGATAAGTTGAATTATAATCTTCTGATCCACTACCAGTGTTTTCACTTGAACAGTATGATTGAACATAACAACTAGTTGGTACTGATAAGAAACCAATTATCAATAAAATGGCTCTTTTGAAAGGTTCCTTCATAATTCCTTAATTTTTATAATAGATTTCAATAATCACTATATTTGTCTTTTATTTACTTGAATCTTACTTGAATATTAATAGATGTAATTGATTTTGTGATGAATATTATATTTTTGGACCCCTGAAACTCTTAGATAGCCAAAGAAATTTTATTGGATACCACTTCGACGAGTGAGTATTGACGGTTGAGGATAAAGGACCTATGGTTTCGAATAGACCACACACAGTTATTCTAATGACCTAGTAACAGTATTGAAGAGTTGATGGCTGCTAGAATTTTCTATCTAACTTTTTTCAGATAAATATTTTTAACATGAGACGTATAATTTTCTTTTATTTTTTTATGGCTGGTTAATTTGGAAAAGAATTTTTTATATATAATAAAACTGTTAATAAAATGAATTGAAAGCGATCAGGGCTATGACGATAAAAATGATGATTTAAAATTAAACATTTGGGATACAAAAGGTCTATTTACCTTATTTTCTATTGTTCTATTGTTGTTCTCTATTGTTTACTTTGCTTTGCTTAGCTTAGCTTTGCTTTGAATTAATATTAATTATCACCAAAGATCAACTTATTTTTAGTATATTAGTTTAATTAGTTTATTTCTCAATGTTCAATATAATTTGCTTCAACTCTGAAAATTGCTAATTGTGTTGAAATATACTTAGTTTGGTTCCAACTAGCTATCTCTGTTGGATTATTTGCATGTTCAATAACGCTAGGTATATTCTCCACTCTTTTATAATACAATCTTTTACCAAATAGATCCAATAGTAAAATTATAGTATTAGGACAACTATATCCTTTTAAAGTTAATTTGATGGTCATTTTTCTGAAGTCATATAACCATTTATACATATTTAACCTCGAGTAATTATCAATCATCAAATATTTCAATTTGACCATCATAGGAATATCATCAAGTTTATTATTAAATATCAAACTCACGTCAATATTACTAAATATCAATTGTTCTAAACTTTGAGAATTTTTACAGATGAAGTTGTTTATCAGTTTCCCAAATCCAATAGTAATTGGTTTATCGCTATTATTAATATCATTAACTCTAAAAGGTTTAAACCCTGTTTCTTCACTAATATTAAAAGAATGCATTTTATAATTGTTTGAGAGAGCTGATTGAGGTTGAAATTTATTAGATATAATAACATTTTCTGAAAGAATCTTAAGAACTTTGAGCTGAGGACAATTATTTATCAAGCAATTGTTTCCATTATCAACTAAAGAACTATTAAATTTATATTTTAATAATTCTTTTTTATTAATACCAATGATTAACTTGATTTTTTCAATAGATTTGTTATTGAATTTAGATAGAAACTGATCAAGGTATAGAATATCATTAATCTCAATAGTTAAAATCTTTAAAGAAGTAAAAATATCATTTTTAGTCAAACAATTAATAATTTTTTCATTTGAATAAATAAATTCTCTCTTCTTTAAACTTACATTATCTACATTCAATTTATTATAATTGATTTCTTCTAATGGCTTTTTTTGGTCATGTTTTATTGAATTGATTTTACCTTTAATTCTTTTAAGATTATATTTATTCTTATGTAATTTAAGATCCAAAATAACAATATTCTTTGAAACATTTAGATTTGAATTTAATATTAAATTGATATTATTTTTATTAATTTGAACTTTATGAATTAAATAATAAAGATGAATAAATTTAAAATAAGTCAGTTTATTTACTGTTAAAAATGGTAAAATTGAAGATTTAGATTTATAAACTTCAAATAAAATTTTCGATATAACTTCTCTTGGTAAATCTAAAAGATTCATGATTCTAATAAATGATGTTCATGAAAGTAAAAACAACTTTAATATATATTCATTCAAAGAAATCATTATTATTACTACAAAAGCTTTTTTTTTTTTTTTGTTTAATTGTGGTAAAATTTTAAATTTTGGTTTTTGTAAACATTTATTTATAATATGCAGACTATTTGAAAATTAACATGAAATAAAAACAAAAACAGTGCTTTTAAATGAAATGGAAATGAAATGGAAGTGACAGTATTCCTATAGTTTTAGATACTTATTTTAGTTATTTTAGTTAGTTAAACTTTTTTTAAAACCAACACCATTTATCATTATTTTCCCATAAAACATCATTTGGATCTATTTTATCATTAAATAATTTAAGACCTGGCAAAGAAGTATTTTCGTCATAAAATGTAGATTCAGAATAATTCTTGTTAATATAATCAATTAGTTTATCATGAATTGTTTCAGTGATATTAATTGTTGTATCCCAAAGAACCAATTGTTTTAAACCAGTATCTTTAGCTTCTTTAACTGCAGCTTCTAATAATTTAATAATAGTTTCTAGATTTTTAGAATCATCTTCAACAACGATTGATAAAATGATTAATTCATCAGATACCCATTCATGGTACCAAGTAATAAAATTTTTAGAATTTTTTAAAACTACACCAAATTTATCACTTTTACGATCAGGAAATAATGTTGAACCAACAAAGATATCACGATCTTGCCACCAACTATAAATTCTTGGGTCAGGTTTTAATGAAGTTAAAGTCTTCTCTGGTAAAGTTTTTGATTTTTCAATAATTTCATTCATTAATTTTGATGATTGAAAATCAATTAATTCATGATGACTATCATATGTGATTGATTCAAATGTAGTTTCATCGATTTCTTTAATAATATTATTATCTCCTAAAACTAAATGATGATATGGAACTTTAAAACTTTTATAACCAAATCTTTCATAATATGTTTGAATTTCTGAATATAAAAAGATAAATGAATCAGAATCATCAATCATTTTTTTAACAGATTTATTTAAACTATCAATCATTATAGCTGCATAACCATTCTTTCTATGATTTGGCATTGTATAAACACCACCAACACAACCTGTGGTAACTTCTTTTAATTCACCATTCTTAACAACCCAGCCTAATCTTTGATAACTTTCACAACTTGAAACTATATCATCATTTGAATCTTTTGAAGAATCAATTGATTTATTTCTTAAAACATAATGATAAACACCAGTCTTTTTATCTTCATTTCTTTGACCATATTTTGATTTAACACCAATTACCCATTCTCTGTCAGCGTATTCATCACTTGTTAATAAAGATTTCCAAACTTCACTATTTGACTTATGTGTGAATCTAATTAAATCTTTGTCTTCTAAAGGTGTTAAAGTGAATTCTAAATTTTTCTCAGTCATGATTGGTTTATAAATTGATGAATTAATAGTATATTATAATGAGATAGGAGAGAAGTTGATATTTATATAATTTATTCTATTAAATCTTGGAACAACAATTGTTCAACTCAATTAAGCAATTTTTCGAATATTTAATATGAGCTGCATTTGATTTATGCTTAGCGGTTTTATTATACTATTTGAGTATTCGCTTATTTGATTTTTTTCTTAGTGCTGAAAAATACGCTTATGTTGTGTGAAATTTTGAGTCCGGATAAATTCATACTTATAACTTTTATGAATTATATAGATGAGTAACTAATAAATAAATAAATGAATGAATTATATATGAGTAGATGATTTTGAACAATTACTTTAGAACCTTAGAACCAAATCCATTTTTCATTGTTTTCCCAAATTATTTCATTTGAATCAACAGATGGTATATTAATTCTTAAAGCAGATAATGAGTCATTATGATTATAAAAACTTGTTAAATTTGAATTAAATCTTGTCTTTAAATAATTTATTGAATAATCATAATTATTAATGGCACTTGTTGTTGATTTTAAAGATGAATCCCAAATTTTTATCTTATTAAGGTTAAATTTTTTAGCTTCTAAAATTGCATAATCAATTAAGATTTTGTAATTTTTTTTAAAATTATCATCATCATCATCATCATCACCATTAATAAATAGACTGATTATAAATAAACAATTATTATTCCAATCATGCCACCACATAATATAATCATTTGTATTCTTTATTGAAACACCAAAAGTATCAAGTTTTGATTCGAATTCTGGATATAAAATTTTACAAATAAATAAATCACGATCATGAAACCAATTAAAGATTCTAATATCAGGAATTAATGAAACAAAAATAGATTTTGGATTCTTAATAGATTTTTGAATTAAAGAATCTTTGATATATTTAGCATGATTATCAATTAAATTTTGATCTATTAGATAACCAAAATTTTCAACAAAATTTTCCACATCATTAATATCGAAATCAAAATTATTAATAAATAATTCATGACAATCAACATGATAACTATTAAATCCAAATTTTGAATAATAATCTTCAATTTCACTAAATAAAAAGGAGAAAGAGTTTTCACCAATTTGTTCATCAATAGTTTTACATAATTCAGTAATCATTTTAGCAGCATAACCTTTTTTTCTATGATTTTTTAAAGTAAAAACACCACCAATGCAAGCGGTTAAAACTTGAGATAATTCGCCACCATTTTTAACTATCCAACCATTTCTATTAAAAGTTTCACAAGATGCAACTATATTATCATAATCATTTGAACTTGTATCAATATTTAAATCTCTAAAAGAATAATGATAAACACCAGTTTTAGAATTATGATTTCTTTTACCATAATTAGATTCACAACCAATTTTCCATTCTCTATCAGCGTATTGATCAATAGTTAATTTTGATTTCCAACTTTCACTATTTTGAAGATGAGTAAAACGAATTAAATTTTTATTTGAATAAGGTATTAATTCTAAAGAGAATTTTGTGTTGTTTTCATTAATATTGGCATTATTTACCTTATTATTGCATTTTGTGTTTGAGTTAGAACACATTTTATGATCATTTATTGACTTTGAATTTGAATTTAACAACATCTTTAATGTTATTTTTGTTGTTTTTTTTTTTTACTTATAAATAAATTGTAAAGAAGATTATATATTACTTATAAATAAATTGTAAAGAAGATTATATATGATATTAGTTTTCTTAAATAATGTTGATTATAGTTTGTTATAAGATACCTACCTATCTGTTCCCAATAATGGGTAGTTGAAGCGAAACAGCAACAGTTAACGACAAGTCTCAGCTCAATTTGATACATTGTTTCTACGCTTAATTGTATGTTTAATCTTATATCTGTAATCAGTGGGTTCTTTTGTTTTTCAGCTCATCTTCTTCTGGCTTCTTTGGATTTACGTTTATATATCATCAGCTCAATTAATATAATAAATACTGTTAACAATTAACTAATTTTTTAATTTAATCACTATGGGTGGATTACGTAAAACAGTTGGTTACCCTTCCCTCTCCCACCATCATAATTCAATTTTTTCTTCACCAATATGTATTAAAGCATTGCATTGTTTTAAGCTTCACAACTGGTCTATGATATCTCATAAAATATTCTATTCAATAATTATAAACAATTCTTAAATTTTCATTTCTATGTAATTTTTTGTAAAGAAATAGTTGAAATTTTGAAATTTACATAATAGCACTTTTTTTTTTTTTTTTCTCTTGAGGGCCTTTGAAAAAATAATATTTCCAGGATGATTACAATAATTAAATTTCTAAGTTCTAACTATACATCAACTAGATCCTCCCTGTACACAATAAGCATAGAAATGCTAAGATCTACAAAAGTTTCTCTACCTATATGGAGAAGTTCATCTTTACTTATAAAAAGAACAAATTTATACCAAAATCAAATAAAAAATTATCATAATGTATCAACAATCTCAAAAAATTCACAATTATCATTAAATATCAATAAAAATTTATTATTTCAATCTAAAAGAAATTATTCTCTTAAAGCACCTGAACCATTTGAACCTGAAAAACAAAAATTTTCAATCGCAAGATTAATCTTTTTATCACTTTTAATTTTAATGCCAATAATATCATTTATGTTAGGTTCATGGCAATTACGTAGATTAAGTTGGAAAAATAATTTAATTGCTAAATGTGAAGATAGATTAACTAATAAACCTATACCTTTACCAAAAAATTTTGATCCAAAAGATGCTGAAGATTTTCAATATAGAAGAGTTATTGTTAAAGGTCATTTTGATCATTCAAAAGAATTATTTGTTGGTCCTTTATTAAAAAATGAAATGAAAGGTTATAGAGTATTTACTCCTTTAATTAGATCAGATGGTGGTGCACCCGTATTAATTGAAAGAGGTTTTTTAGCTGATAATAAAGTTTTACCAACTCATAGACAATTACATCACCTTTCATTACCACAACATGAAGTTGAAATTGTTTGTTTAATTAGAAAAATAAATCCAAAAGCTGGAATGACTTTTGAAAAAGAAGATCCTGATTCAAGATTATGGCATGTATTGAACTTTGAAGAAATGGCTGAATCTTCAGGTTGTATTCCTTTACATTTACAAGCTTTAGTTGATTTAAGAGATCATCCAATTAAAACTACTATTGTTACAGAACCAAAACCATGGTGGAAAGTATGGGCTAAAGCAAAGACTCATGAACTTGTTGAATTAGATCATGTTAAATATCAAACCGATAATGAAGAATTTAGTGAACATCAATTAATTAGAGCTGGTGTTCCAATTGGTAGAACTGCTTCATTAGATTTAAAAAATAATCATCTTCAATATTTAGTTACTTGGTATTCTTTATCATTCATCTCTGCAATCCTATTAGTAATTGTTTTAAAGAATAAGAAGGGTTCTGACCCATTAAAGGATAAATTGAAACATGCAAAAAAATTTATGTAGATAAATGGTTTTTTGATACAAAAATTGAAAAGGGTTATAACATTTATATGATCTATTTTCCCCCCCCCCCTTTTTTCTTTTGTTTTACCTTTTTCTTTTTAATTGACTTAATGATAAGAATCTTTATTCTTCAATAATTTATGATTATAATTTGTATATAGCACTGATCTATTTATATATAATATCTTTTCTCATTTAAGATCAATCACTAATCGTAACCTTTTGTTTCTTATTGTTGGAATACATACCTTTCACGATCTCCATTGAAATTTTAATATTAACAGGTAGAAGATAGCAGCTAATATAGATTTAGTTGTTTAATATACAATCTGCACTTTACAATAGTTATTGATATTTACTAATTGTAGCCTTAAAACTTAGAATGTAAAATTGAAGCTTAGCTCTAGTCTGCAAGAAAAAAAAACAAAAAAAAAAAAAAAAGAAAGAAAGAAAGAAAACACCTAATTTTTTAATTTTGACCATCAAACACTTTTACAACTAAACTTAATTGATAGTCATGATGCTGCCTATGAATCATATCTGGATGACTTTATCAAAATTCAAACATGACATTTACCTTTGTGCAATTGCTTGTGCTTTAGGTCTATTTTTTGATAAAATAAAACCATTAAATACAAGATTTATAATTTCTTCACATATATCAAACCCATTTAATCATCATCAAACTATTAATGATTTCATTTTATTCTCTTTAATATCAATTCCAACTTCCTTATTAATAATATTCTATGTTTTAAGAAAGAGAGAACATAAGAAATTGATCCCTTCATTATTAGGTTTAGGTTTAACAATTTCTTTAACATTATTTACCACATGTATTTTAAAATTTTTATTCTCACAACCAAGACCAGATTTAATATCAAGATGTAATCCACAATTACCATATGATGCTTTAGAAGACAGTGGAAATTTGGTTAATAAATTTTATGATATATCAGTATGTCAAGAAGAAAATATGAAAAAATTATATGATGGTTTTAGATCTACACCTTCAGGACATTCTTCATTAACCTTTTGCAGTTTTACATATCTTTCTCTGTTTTTATACCTGCAAACTCAACCAACTCAACTCTACCAAATAGTTGCAATTGTTTCTTTAGAATTAGTACCAATTTATGTTGCAATGACAAGATATTTTGATTTTAGACATCATATGAAAGATTTAATAATAGGTGGATCAATTGGGATTTTTATAGCAGGTTATGTAATTAAGAAATTTTTTAATGGTAGAGATGTTAAGTATCGTCATGAAGATAATAGTGCTTTATTACCAATATAATATAGAAAATAGATATTACGGGAAAATAGCTAGGATGATATTGAAGATTGAGCTTAATTTATGGTTAAAGCTTGAAAGAAAGGAAAAAAAATAAAAAGTATGAAAAAAATTGTTGGAATTTAAAATATAAATTACACATGATTGTT